>JAASFY010001029.1:0-12955 GCA_023334035.1 Globisporangium okanoganense
CGCTTCGTACGGCGGCGTTCGGCCTGGATGAGTGCGAGCTGCTTCTCAGCCGTAGACCAGAAACTCCTCCTGCTCCTGCTCGAGCTCGTTCTTTAAGTGGACCTTCTCGTTCAGGATCTTGGTGACCTGGGACTCGAGCGCCTTGCGCATGATCATGTCCTCGGACGAGAGCTCTTGGAGAAAGCACTCTTTCTCGTGCTTGGCGGCCTCAAGCTGCTTGTCCAACTTGTTGACAATGTACTCCTGCTCGTGCTCGAGGTGGTTCTCCAGGTCCACCTTCTCCTTGCGCAGCTGGTTGAGCTTCTTTTGCAGCGATTTGGTCAGCTGCTCCTTCTCGCGCTTGAGCTCCATGAGCTACTTCATCAGGCGGTTCGTCAGCCGCTCCTCCTCTACCTCGGTTGACTCACCCAGCTGCACGAGCGCGCCGTGCAGCTGCTTAACCTCGGCCACGGGCGCGGCCGTGCGCTGCCACTCGAGGATCAGCAGCTCGCGGTTGTCCAGCGTCGTTGCCGTCGGTGATGGTGATGGTGATGCCCAGCAAATACACGGCCTTCACAGCGAAGAGCACGCAGAGGAAGATGCAGACCACCGTGACCTAAAGTGATGACACATAGCAAAAGAGTGAGAAAATCATAAATACAGCAGACCCAACTGATGAAGCTGGTGTCGGACTCACCCTCCGCAGCACTGCCTAGCGAGGCGAGAAGCTTTGGTTGGTCTTGGTCGGCAGGTTAAAGAAGAAGCCTTCGTCAGGACTCTGCGTGCGGAAGAAGTAGGTGAGTCGGATGCTGTAGTAGAGGATACCGAAGAGCCCTGTGAAGTAGACGCCGCCGAGCATGAGGTCGCACGCCTTCCATAAGCCGCGGACTGTGCTGTTGAGCGCGAACAACAGCACAAGCGTCACGTAGAGCAGCACGTTGAAGCCGAAGAAGATGTGGCGCGGCCACGGGTACGCCTTGTCCCAGCACGCGTAGCAGAGCTGCGCCCAGAAGAGCAGCACAAACCCGTACATGGTCACGAAGAGCAGCGACGGCAGCCACAGGAAAAGCGTGAGCAGGCGCACCAGAAACGACTCAGGCGCCATGGTCGTCTGCGCTGCGGACAGCGTCGCCACCTCCGTCACGAGCGACAAAACGCGGATCATCAACGCCACGAAGAGCAGCACGAAAAAGCGCTGGTGCATTTCGGCACCAGTGAAGGCGGACGTCGACGACTCATCATCCAGCAAGCCTGAGCTGGACGTCACTGTCACGGGTGCAGCGCCACTGACATTCGACCCACCAGCCGCGAGCGACTGAGACGGCATCCCGTTGAACGAGCTGACTGCTGCCGTTGCGCGGGGTCGCGTACGGGTTCTTGTTCAGCGCATTGTTGGTCAAGGCGATTGCGCTGCCTGTGCGCGGTCGTAAAAGCTCACGACACGCCGCGTAGTGACGCCAGAGCACGCGACCGGAGAACACGCTGAGCGACTGGAAAAGCACTAAAGTGCATGTCAAAGGCGGCACTTTAATTGGAGCACTTTTACTTCACATGGCAAAATTACGTGCTACTTCCCGATCACATTCACGCCGCCACCGAACGACCCGTACGGCATCACGTCCGATGAACTCATTCTATCGCTGCGCAAGGCCTTTGCGGCGTCCGACTTGCTGGCGAAGCACGTGCTGCCGTTCCTGCTGGAGAAACTCTCATCGACGGTCGTGGAGACGAAGCTCGACTCGCTGCAGACGCTCGTGTTCTACTGCGAGGCTTTTTCGATCAACGTCGTGCTGTTGCACATGCTCTCGATCGCAAACGCGCTCTACCACGAGGTCGTCAAGGGCGAGAAAATGGAGGTGATCGGGCGGCGCGGCCTACGCCTGGAACCAGTTTGTCGTGGAGCTCACGACGCGCGTCACGAGCGACCTCACGGGCCACGCGCCCGACTCGCTCATGAGCGTTTCGGCGGGCCACGTGCTCGCGGCGCTGGGCAGGGACTCGATGCTCGGTTTTGCGCACGTGCTCAAGGCGTCGATCTAGCTGCTCTTCCAACAGTTCAACGAGAGCATGACGAGCACAACGTCCAAGTGCGAGGTCTCGCTCGTGCGTCTGCTGCTCATCGTCAATACGAACACGCTCATTGTGAACGCAGACATCCTGCGGCACCTGATCGTTGGCACGCGCTTTCGCGTACTTAACGCCAACTCGTACACGCTCGACGTGCAGCACGCCAAGTCACATGGACTCATTGGAAGCTGTTCAACAACCGGTGACTCTTTGGCGAACTCGATCTCGTTCGCGTCGACTGCAATATCGATTTTGCCTGGACGGACTGGGTCACGCCCACCAGCAAGGACTTTGTGAGCATTCGGTGGGAAGGGTACATCAAACCCTCATTCACAGAGGCCTACGTGGTTTCTGTGGTTACGAACGACGGCGCGCGGCTCTGGATCCAGAACGAGCTGCTTTTTGATGCCTTTGACGACGATATTGACGTTGTCGATGGCAGTAGGAGTGCTATGGCGACAACGACAACAATGGAATTCAAGTCGAACGCGACACCCAGCTCGTGAAGGACTGCCTGACAGAGATCGTGCTCGAGTACAAGGAGAACTCGGGCTTTGCGTCCGTCAAGCTGCTGTAGGCGTCGCTCTCGCAGGACAAGGCCGTGATCCCTCCCGAGTGGCTCTTCCACCGCCTAGCACCCATCGTATCGAGTCCGTTCTCAGTCACCACGGCCGGTGTCAAGCCCACTGCGCCTGTGAATTTATCGCTAGCGATCGCCGCCAATGACGCTCTCCAGGTCAACTTCTTTGCGCCAGCGGACGACGGAGGCTCGTCGGTAGACGGGTTCTTAGTGGAATGGTGGACCTCGGGGGCGTACGGGACCCCAGAGACCCAGGTGATCAAGGTCGCCAAGACGAATACGGGCGGCACGTTCACGACCGAGCTCGACACCGGTCGCATCACTGGCCTCGACAGTGTTGTACTCGGACATGGAGGCTACGATTGAGGCCCTGGATGGCGCTGGGGACGTCACTGTCACCTCCACGACCGCGGCAGCGACAGCCGACTACAAGATCACGTTCAACATGTGCGTGGCGACCGTGCCGGTCATGAAAGTGACCTGGAACAACCTCATTGGCACGGAGACCATCGCCGTTTGCTCGAAAGGAATTGCGATCCCGTCTGGGAACCCTGGCGTAGTCACGTGCACTGTAACAGAGAGCACGGCGAGTACTGTCACGATTTTAGGCTCGTCGTCCCAGGTTTCCTTGGACATTCGCAGATTCGATTCGTATTCATTCAAGATCAGTGGACTGAGTCAAGCTGCTTCGACGACTCCACCAACAGCGCCGGGGCTCGGTGGCGTCGGCGGACTAGGCTTTCAGGTCCGTGTCACAGCGCACACGTCCGCTGGTTATGGTCGCCCAGCTGCGCTAGCCACGCTAAAAGCCCATGGATGTGCCTGCGGCACCGGAAAGCGTGGGATTCAGACTTGTCGTAGGTGTCCCCACGAGTCTGCGAGTCGTGTGGGATGCGCCACTGATCGACAATGCGGCAAAGGTGACGTTCTACGTGGTCAAGTGGCGTCTGATAGACCTCAACAGCACCATCCTCGGGGGATCTGCGAGTACGGTGATGGCATCATTCTCAAGTTTCCGAGAAATGCCCGGGTTCTTCTTGGCGCAGCGTCCACCGTCCGTTCGATTCAAGTACACAATCCAGAACCACAAGACTGGCATGGCCTACAACGTTCAAGTACGCGTCATGGGGGTGGGGCAGCCTGGGATGACGGTGCCTTCCTTCGAAGTACCTCGCGCCAAGGCTGAGCAGCTGCTGGAGGGCATGGGCGGCGTGTCGCTCAGTGTATTGCCCGCCTCGTCGTCCAAGAGCGTCAGCCTAGGTGGGGTCTACTCCGTCGCCGAGTCGAGCTCGAGCTTGCAGCTGACGTGGCTGCCGTCACCGAATGTGAACGGTGCCTTGGTGTCAAAGTACGTCCTCGAGTGGCCCACCAACGCAGCTCGAAGTGCAGATGCTCAAGATCTCGGGCCGAAGCACCACGGACATCGTCTCTGGAACGTTCCAAGTCTCGTTCAACAATGTCGTGACTGACGATATCCCCATCGACGTGAGCGATGATGATGAATAGGGAGGTCTATTATGGTACTTTAAAAGACCAACAATATCCATTCTCTCTGACTAGACGGGAGATCAGTGAAATGGTAGAGTGAGTTGAAGCCAAGACCAAATCTTCCGGTCGTCGTGTGGCGCTGAAGCTTGTTGGCTTGTGCCATTCTTGCAAGGTTGATGAAGTCGTTGTCGCTGAACTCCGCGTCGTTGTACTGCTCATAAAGCAAAAATCGGTTACTTTTGGGTCCAAAATCAAAGTCAAATGCCACAAGTACTTACACAGTAGAGCGCTGGTCCTTGCCACTTCGCCATACTTGGGCTAAGCAATGACAAGACGCCGTTGGTCACACTGTTGTACAACAAAGCGACGCGCGTCGCTCCCGCATCATCCGCGTTTTGAATCAGCTCGCTGATGATCGCGTCGTCCAGTCACGTGAGCACGGCACCATTCGACGTAACCACGTTATCAGCATGCAAAGCATCATGAAACACCATTAACGCACCTGGATAGTTGCGCAGAATTTCGCGGATGCGCACCGTCAGATCGATTTTCTGGCCAAAGTCATTGCCAAAGTACGTTGCGGAGCCTGCGACAGGCGGCGCCACTTTCGCAGCGCGTGGGATAATGAAGAAGCGCGTTGAACGCGGCGGAAGCGCACGTGACGTCGAGCGAGCGGCAAACAGCAGCAGCAGCAGCAGCAGACGCCCACGCGCCGACCTGCCTGTCGTTCGCCCCGTGCGAACTCAAATCAGAGCCACAAGATCGCAGGATGACGCCTTGCAACCGGTCCCCACCCAACGCCGCTGTCTCGGGCGTCAAGCGCAGCGCACTGGCAGCAGATGCGTCTTGAGAGCGACGTGCTGACCGACCGTGTGAGAAGAAGCTGAAGCGCGACGACGAGGAGCCGATTGACGCTGGAGCGACCCCGACAGCCACGACCACGACGTCGATGTTCTTCGCGGTCGAGCGCGGATTCAAATTGCTGTCGCTGTTGGATATCGCGTCCGCGGAGCATGTTCGTCAGCACCTGCGAGATGTCCGACGAGAAGTGTTTCCCCGGCCGTTGGTCGCGATCATGCGCCTGATGTTCCACAAGTACAACTACGGATTGTTCAATGTGCGCGTGGACCTGGTCGCCTGGAACATCCCGCACTTCCTTGAAGTGGTGACGCACCCGATGAATCTGTCGCTCGTGAAGAACAAGTGCCTGGATTTGGAGTACGCAAGTGCAGACGAGTGTGCGGCGGATATTCGCTTGGTGTTCGCGAATGCGTGTCTCTTCAATCCAGCGGGGCATGCTGTCCACGAAGCTGTCAAGGTGTTGCCGAGCGAGTTCGAAGGCGAGTACTCCCGATATCAATGGAAGATCCAAGCATCCGAGAGAAAGCGCGATGAACACTCGTGCCCGTCGTGCCGCGACAACGTCTGCGGAATTTGCAACCAGAAGTGCATCAACTTCGAGCCACCGTTCGTCATGTGCTCAGGCCCGTGCCAGCAGCGTATCAAGCGGCACTCTCTCTACTATAGGACGCCCAACCGGTCGCACCACTGGTGTGGAAAATGCTACACGTCGCTTCCGAAGCTGATCTCCTTGAAGATGTACCCAGCGTCAAACGATTCTTCTTCGCCAGATGCCCCACAGAGCCATGAGCGACAAGTTCCAAAGTACAGCTTGGCGAAGGCAAAGTTCTTGGACGAGCTAACTGAGCCCTGGGTTCAGTGCGACAAGTGCAATGGCTGGATCCATCAGATTTGTGCTCTCTTCAACGCGTGCGAAGACTCGAAAGAGAACGAAGAAATCCCGTTTACCTGCCCACTGTGCTGCATCGACGAGCTGGAAGCTGCTGAGCAAGATTGGGATGGTAAGATGTCGCCTAGCGAGACTTCCGTGAACGAGTTTTCGCCCAAGAACCGCAAATACGCGTTTGACGTGATGAGCTCGCACAGTCCAGTCTTGAAGCGGAATCCGACCCCGAAGGAGTTCACCCGCGTCCTCGGCTTTGACTCTGTCATAGAAGAGAAGGTGTTTGACTACCTGGGGGACCATGACATGGATAAGTTGGAAAGCCTAAAGACTGCTCAAATAGAAAGTTTTGTGAGCCAGTCGAGAACTTTGGTCTTGCACATTGTCTCGCTTCATGCAAAGTTGGGTGCATCAGCATCTCGTCAAGCTGGGAGAGCATGAAGCGGCCCAATCGATCAATATCTAGGTGGTGTCGTCGATCAAGAGCTCGTCCCAAGTGAGCCCAGTCGTCCGTGAACATTTTCGCTCGGAAGCCGTATCGGTACGTAGTTGCTTTATCATGGTACTTGAGTGATGTTCCGCAGTCTGCTGATTTGTTATTTGTGTCGTTGTACAGTATCCAGCTGCAATCGACTTCACGTCCAAGGCACTCTTCGTGTTCCAGAAAATCAACGGCATCGAAGTGTGCATTTTTTCAATGTAAGTCAATACGCTCTGTGGATGATGGATGAATCATTTGTGGATGCACTGGAATGCTCACACTGTATTTGTGGTTGGCATAGGTATGTTCAAGGGAACGACGAGAACTCGACGCTTGCGGCCAATCGGAACTGTACATTGATAGTCTAGTATACATGCGACCTCGCCATGTCCGCACAAGCTTATTCCACGAGACTCTCATCGCCTACCTAGCGTTCTACAAGAGCAAAGGCTTCCACCACGCGCACATCTGGGTGTGTTCGACCACTCGAGGAGGCGATTTTATTTATTGGTACCACCCAACCTTTCAGAAAAAACCGGGAAAAGACCGGCTGCTTCAGTGGTACCTGAAGATGACAGACGTGGTGAAACAGGTGGAGGTGGTGGCAGCGCCACACGGGATGCTGGGAACCATCAGCGGCGGCGAGCCAGACTCGGGAAACGAGAACCAGTTCTGGCGCTGGATCCTGCGCGAGAAGTCGATCGTGCTGGACGTGTCGAATTTGATTATCCTGCTCATCTTCAAGCACTTTCGCGCCAGCAACATCTACAAGGGCGAGTACTTTATGCAGTTCTTCCTCGAGGTGAACCTGCTGGCGACGCTCATTAAGTTTATGAACAAGGACATCGCGACGTACCTCCAAGTGTCGCGCCAGGAGGCCGAAGACACGCGGTCGGGCTTCGTCGCACTCGAGAAAGAGATGGAGCGGCTCAACATCCGCTTTGACGACGACATGAACGAGTTCTCGGTCCAGTCCACGCGCACAATCACCACGATCCTCCGCATCCTGCAGAAACTGACCAAGCGCAAGCCCAATATCATCAAGAACGCCCTCTGTCGCAGCTCCTCGATCGTCTGGCTCAAGGTGTGTGCGCTGTGTGTTTTCTTCATGGTTGGAAGGAAGCGTGGTGCCCATTGTGAACCCTGCATTCTAATAATCTTGTTTTGCATTTATTTTTTCTGTAGCGTGTCATGTCGCTGAAAATCCCGCTGTCGCGTCTGTACGCGCTGAAGCTCGTCAAGTCCCAAGGCAAGTATCTCGACCATGGGGTGCGTTGATGTTTATATGTGATTGTTTTTTATCATTTGCTTTTAAATCGAGCTGGCTAATTGAACATTGTCGTTGGTTTTGAAATTGTCGAAGTGGATGCGCAAGTTCACCTGCGTCGGTCTGCTCACCGACGTGTACCTGTACATGCGACCAGAGCTGGACGACGACTGGCTGCGGTACGAAGACGAGGATCTGAGCAAGCCGCCGTCGCAGGACTTGGTCGAGCGCCTCGTCTTTGGCGAAATGCAGCTCTACCACCACAAGTACTACTGGGACTCGATCGCGAACAAGAAGCCGCTGCCGAACAGCGTGTCGATGGTCTGCGAGGCGCGGAAAGAGATGAAATCGAACGGCCACGAGCCGCGCCATGAACGTGCAGGAGGTCGTGAACGAGACGTTCTTCAAGGAGATCCACCACGGCCTGATCGACAAGACCGCGTTCATCGCGGTCATCAGCATCATCGCCGCCGTGGGCGGCAACACGAGCCAGACGCTCGGTGTCTGCAGTCGCTTCTTCGGCGCCCTGGGTCGCGCGGTCATCAACGTGCTCGCGATCTGGCAGGTCTCCTCGGAGCGCAACATCTCGGCGGTCGTGCGCTACGAGGACTCGTCCTCAGCATTGCGTGCGGTCCACTCAGCCTTCTTCCTCTCGGACCAGACGATCTCGATCGGCATTGTCGGTCTCGAGCACACTGAAGACGACAGGACTGGCATGGGTAAGGCGCTGCTGGCACAGTATAACCAACAGCGCGAGTATCTGAAGCAGCGCTTCAACGTGGACATCCACATCCGCGCGATCGCGACCCACTCGTTGTCCAAGATGCTGGTGAATCACAACGGCGGCATAACGTCGGACGCGCTCGAGGAACAGGCCGAGCTCGTTGAACCGTTCGACCACGACCGGTTCTTGAACCACGTGTGCGCCGACCACTTGCCGCACTGGCTCATCGTCGACGTGCCCAACTGCCCGGGCCACATGAAGAACCTACACTCGACGTGGCTCAACCGCAACGTGCACCTCATCACGGTCAACATCAACGTCGCGGCCGCCTCCACGAGCTTGCACGACCTCATCCGCACTAAGCTGCGCGCGAAGGAGCTGACCTTCGACTCGGAGGATTGTCTCGTCATCGGCGTCCCAATCTTCAACACGATCCAGAACTTTGCGCAGACGGGCGATGACATTCAGCAGGTTGAGTTCTCCGGCAGCCTCTTCCTCGACTCGGTGGTCAGTGCGGCCACCTCCCATGGCAACAGCGTCGACATCCCACAGCTGCTCAGGCAGCATATGGACGCGTTCAAGGCCACGATCTCGGTGCGCGACATCTTGGACGACGTCACGGGCATGCGCAGCGCCAAAGAAAGCCGTTCTGTTGGCTCGCGAGCTGGGCTTCCGCACGAAGCTCCTGGAGATCGTGATCGATTCGTGCTGGCGCTCACTGGACAACAGCGACGACGACGTGGCGCAGTGGGACTACGAGCGTTCGCTCACGCACCACGTGCGCCACAAACCGAAATGAATGCTCGCCCCGCTCTCCCTCTCGATGTGGACGACGCGCGACCCACCTCACGTGAAGGAACACGCTTTCGAGCTTCTCTGGGAAGAGCCGCAGTCGCTTCATCTCCAGGCGATTTACACGCTGCTCGCAGCGCCACATTCTGCTACGCGAATCTCAAAGAACCGCCACTTGTCAATCTGCGTCGCGTGCACGTCGTACGCGAGCTGGAGCGAGAGCTCGCCTCAGGACGCATGATGCTCGTCCAGGTAGCCCACACGGACGAGTAGCCTCCTGCCAGCGTCCGCTGCCTGGCTGCTGTTGTCGACGGCAGCATAGATGCCAACAGAAGCGACGGCGAGCTGCGTGGCGTTATGTTGGGCACGCTGTCGTCGCCCTCCTGCCTTTCGGTCTGCTCACCCACGTCTGCTCTGCAACGCGCTCCAACCACCCGCTGCCTTGTAGTGCTGCTGCTGCTGTTAAGAGGTGCTCGTCAGCGTCATCTCCAAGTGCGCCCTGCTGTTGCCCACATTCGTTCCTGGCGCGGGGTTGCCCTTTTGTGAAAAGCAATCAAACCAACGCCTAATTGAAGTTGACTCAAAGCAACGTTAATTTGAGCGCGTCAATCTAATAACGTCGGTTTTGATTCAGTTTCAATCAGGCGTTGGTTTGATTGACCTCTCTGACTGGAAGGGTCGGTGCAGGCTGAGGTTGACTCACCGAATCATGAACGCAGCAACAATGGCGGGTACACTCGAGGAGGTCTACTGTAGACACAATCGCGTTTTGCTTGCATGGATATCAGCCGCCGCGATATCCTCCATTCCGCGACTCGAGTATAGGCGCACTCATCTTTCTATAAGAACAGCACGAGTCAGTCCCGCCAGTGGCTGCCGCTCTTCGCGATTGCTCGCCTCTCGTGCGCTCGCTCGCGACCGAGTTGCATGTCGAGCACCTGCTCAACACAAAGTTCCATGTGTTCGACCAGAGCACAGACGAGCTGCTCTTCCAGGTGAAGGACGACGACTGGGACGCAATGAACGAGATGGTGCTCGTGGATGCCAAGACCAAGCCCATCGTGAAGATCGAGGAGTGCGAAGTGAGAAAGTCGTTCAACCTGCTCTTCAGGATCAAATCACACGACGCGCCACATCGTGAGCTCTACATTAGTCGAGACCTGGACACGTGACTTCACCTCCAGTATCAAACTCAAGTTCACCGGTGGCACCTCAGGCGAGAAGCTGAAGTGGCCGTGACTGTATGCGTTGGCATCCAATGTTATATGAGGCAACGTTCCTCTCTTTGCGAAATGGACTCCTTGTTTTGATGAAGTTGCTATTCTTATTCGGATACTGGTCGATGCTGCTCAGTTACGCCTCAATTCGGAGCTTCACCAATGCAGTCACACAGAAACGCACTTGTTCATGTATTGTGATGGTTTTGCATCTATTATACTAATTGATGTTTCATCAGCGCGGATCGCAGCGTGGCTATCAAACGATCCTTGTTCTCGATGATCGCCTCAAGCATCGAGCACGTTGGCACACTCGTCACCAGCCGCACATGGGTGCGGACGGTGGACAACCACATATATACATACATCGTTGTTGTTGCTGTGACTGGGTGGCGCACGTGGCCAGCTGTGCAAACACCCGCGGACAGAGCTCCTTGGCACGGCGTTCGATCGCGCGCGCGTATTCAAGTCGAGTGGTTCTGCTAGCATCAGCTGCTGCGCCACTGCCGTTGTCGCCGTCTCCCTCTGTTTCGTTACCCCCAGCATCTTCAGCTTTGATGCGGCAACTACGGACGACTTTGTCACCGCTGGCGGGGCTACGTAGCTGACGAGCACGGGTGTGAAGGCGGCCATGGGAATCCCAGTCGTGACCACGGCCATGAAGCCCTGGTGCAGCAGCTTCATCTCGGATGGCACCTTGGCCGCGTCCACGTCCTTCTGACTGGGCGGCATCACGAACGCGCCCTCGATGCACGTGAAGAGGTTGTCTGCGAGGCTGAAGCCGTGAAGCTGAGCCAGCAGCGTGTTGTACTTGAGGTCGTTGGTCTTCTTGCCGTTCCAGTTGCCCAGCAGCCCGCGCACACTCGGGTTCTTGAAGTACGGAGACACGCGCAACACGACGTTGAGCAGCGGGTAGTTGTTGATCCAGCGTGTGAGCATTATGTCGACGTACGTGGCCTCGTTCACTTTCGTGAACACGCGGTAGCCCTCAATCTTGCCCTTGAGCTTGTGTACCGAGAGCCACTCGA
Source organism: Globisporangium okanoganense (assembly GCA_023334035.1). Classification (NCBI taxonomy): domain Eukaryota; phylum Oomycota; class Peronosporomycetes; order Pythiales; family Pythiaceae; genus Globisporangium; species Globisporangium okanoganense. The sequence continues at coordinate 11,368 of JAASFY010001029.1, forward strand.
GGCCACCGCTCGCACTGCTCTTCGCCAGCACGATCTTGTAGTTTGCGATGAAGAACTTGGCGACCGAGCCGGCGAAGGCCTCGGCCACGCCCTGGTAGCAGCTCGACGCGCTCGCCCAGGTGCACCACGAGCGTGCACTTGTGCTGAAAGACCTGCACGAGCAGGTTGTTGGATTCGAAGAGCCGAAACACGCCGGGCTTTTGGAAATCGTAGTTAACGTGGTCGAGCGTCGTGAGGTGCGGGTCGCCCACGCCGCCGCCGGCCCTGGAGCTCATCACAAGGCGCTTGATGAGGATGTCCTTGCAGACTGGGGGCATGCAGGCCGCGAACGCGTCATAAGGTTGACGTCGATGAGCTCGCCATTGTCGACCGCAGGTGCGCCGCCGTCCGTGCGAATCGTGACTTTGCCCGAGCTCGGATCGATCACTAACGCCACGCCCTGGCCCGTGAGCACGGCGTTCGTGAGTGCCGGCAGAGCGTACATTGCGTACGCGGGGTTCACGACCAGCGAGCCCGTGGCGATCTCGCCGTCCTGTATCGTCGCCTTGCCGTTGTCGAGCAGGAACTTGAAGAGCTGAATGCACGTGAACGTGCTGTCGTCACCCTCGTCCACCCAGCCGGTCACGCTGCCGCCAGTGTCCTGAGCCTGGACGGCACTATGCAGATGCGATTGTGAGATTGTGACAGCCGCTGCCATATAAACAGCGAGCTTGAGGACACGGAGCGCAGACACGACGCCCATTCTGGTAGAACGGAGAGGAAGGATATCGACGTGGACGGCCGATGGTTTGTATCCAGAGCTGCGTCGTGGATGGTGATGGGGAGTTGGAGAGTGAGCATTTGCGCTGCGAGTCTCCAAGTTGCTCACACGCGAGCTCTCGCTCGATTTCGACAAAGATAGAGAGAGCGAGATCCGCTTGGCCTCACTGCGAGGTTGCCAAACAGGTTTCTCGAAGGCGTCGGGAAGCCCCCACAGTCCTATAATATAGAAGAGCACGAAGATTCCGCTGATGCATACGCTCGCTGGATCATCGTAGCAGCTATTGATGGGCCAAATCGAGATTTCGAGCTCAAGGTGAGTAATGACTTGTCCACCGAACGGAAACGCCTCAGTTGAGAATCCTAACTGGACGTTGCGACACGACTCCCGCAGACTGATTGGCGCTCAGGCTCCACTACAAGAACGGAGATCTGGACACAGCCAGTGCCTTCAAGAAGCTTAGACACGCTCTCCTTCTACGCGATGCAAGGCACTGGACGCCTCCCCATTCTTGCTGGGACCTCCAGGCTGGCAGACAGCATTGGATGATTTAGTTTACTGTGCTACACAGAATAGTGCCTCCCTGCGTTTTAAATTCCCAACTGCAAGTTTTGAAAAACAAGCCTTTCATTGTGAGTATTAGCATTTATATACATCTAATTAGGCTTAGAAAATACAGGAAGTAGATTGTCTAATGAGGATAGATGGGTATTTACTTTAAACAGGGTGACATTCGCTTTGCAAGGAAATCAGATCCATCCAAAGACAACACAAAGTTAAAACGTTCCATTGGGCGACCAGCAATACAGCAGAAGCGCACAGCGCACG
>JAASFY010001030.1:0-12941 GCA_023334035.1 Globisporangium okanoganense
CCCCCCCCCCCCCCCCTCTCGCGCAGGCTGCAATCTTGAAAGACAAGTTGCGCAAGGCGACCCCCGTCGTGGATGCGCAGCTCTGTAAGCCGCCGTCGGGCAAAGTATGTGAACGCAGCTGCAAGAAGCTCCTTGCGGTGATGGGGAAGAACAATCGCCACCCGTCGGCTAGCGCTTGGGAAATTGTCGCAGCCCACTTTCAACACTGTCCGAAGGCGTACTGCGAGCTGTACATGCGCGTCTTCGTGCGTGAATCGGTTCATTTGGGCGACCACCCGAAGCTTCGCATCGAGGAACTGAAATCAAAGGTCCAGAACAAGCAGCGAAAGCTCGACACCATCCAGTCGAGCGAACTGAATCATAGCTGCGAGCGTGAGAAAGTGACACGCGTGCAAGACGCGATTGTCGAGATCGAAGTGAGATCACAGCCGCGGAAGAAGAGCAATATTCCCACGAGAATTATGTCGAAGAGTACTGGGGCTGATTGAACAAGGTCGGCATCTTTCTAAGCGACGATATAGCCGATGACTTTCTCGACCACGACACGCACTACGTGGACAAACGAGCCCCGAAAAAGGCTCGTTCAGCTGGGTCTGCTGTCCGACCAGAGTCGCAGCAACGCATCAGCGCTGCCGAGCACAAGAAAAGAGGTGAATTGACTAGGAGCACAGCCACGCCCGCAAGTGTAGTCAGTCAGCGCTCGCTTCGACAAGCGAGACGAGCGTCGTCGGCGTCGTCGACCCAGGAGCGAGAGATTGAAGTGATTGACATCGCTAGTGAGGAGGAAGAGATGAAAAGCGGAGAGAACAGCAGTGTGAATCGCGTCGTGAAAGGAGAAGAAGCGATTAGCGGCAGTGCTCAGCTCAGGAAGAAGACATAGCCGCCGTCCAGAGCAGTGGTGGCAGAGAACCGTGTATTTGTTCTTAGTGTTGTCGAAATACAAATGGATCGTTTTGTTCACCAGACTTGGTTGAAAAGTGCCTGTGGTGGTTATCACAACTTCAGCTGAGTCGCGTGGTTCCTAACCTTCTGATATCCTGTGCTGTGCCTCGAGCACTTGTGGCAAAGCATTTAGACGACATTATTCAAACGACATCGATCGACATCTCTGAGTCTGAATTCTGAGACCGTATCTGAGTGGGTTTCAGTAAACCCGTTTGCCACTTGTCGAATCCGCCATACAAAACCAAAGATAAACATCCAAAACCGCGTATCGACACGCCGTTTAAAAACATCCTGCATACAAATTTCAAGTCAATTCATCCATCACTCACTTGATCGCGCCCATCCACGACAGCCGGGGGGATCAAAAAGCGACGAAAATTAAATCCCGAAAAGCTCAAAAGAAAGAGAAAGCGAGCGAAAATGGTCGCAGCGCGGCGCAACGGCACGAGCAGCAGCGGACGGCGGCCAGCGCCCCCACCACCGCCAGCAACAGCAGCCACCAAGAGAAAAATGGTGGCAAACAAGGCGCGCGTGAAGAGTGAGGCGGGCCCCGACTTCAGCGACCTGCAGTCGCAGCTCACGCGCCAGCTGCAGCAGACGATCGAGGACACGGTCGACGCAGTGTGCGACGACTTCCAGCACGAGTTCAAGGCCTCGTTCGCGGCGCAGGGCAAGCAGCAGCAGACGGTGGCGATCCCCGCCGCGGCCAAGTACGGCGCGGCGTCCACGGCGGACTACGAGGTGTACTCCAACTGCTGCCAGCGCCTGGTTTCGTACATCGCGGCCAACATGGCGACGTCGCCGGGATTCGAGAAGCAGATGGACCGCATCATTCTCGCGTGCCACAGCGGCGCCACGGAGCGCGTGCTGCGCTCGGTCGCGACGAAGAATGTCTGGTTCCACCGCCGCGACGGCGGCGTCCCCGACACGGCCAGCGACGAGACCGACGACGTCGAGGAGGTCGAGCGACCGCCACCAACGCGCGCTTCAGCGAATGCGAAGGCTAAGAGCGCTTCAGCGACTGCGAAGGCTAAGAGCGCTCCTCCTGCTGCTGCGAAGGCTAAGAGCGCTCCTCCTGCTGCTGCGAAGAAGACCAGTGGACGCTCGTTCAAGAAGGAGAAGGAGTCGCTCGCGACGCGTGCCGCTGCTAGGAAGACAGCGGACGTGCCGCCGCCACGCACGTTTTCCAAGCGTCGCTCGCCCACAGCACCCACGACTCCCCCTGTGTCCAAGCGACAGCGTCCAGCCGCGCGTCGCTCGCTACCTCTTCCAAAGTACGACGAAGATGAAGACGAAGAGGACGAGGACGCGGGTGTGGAAATGGACCAGGATGACGAGCTCGAAGACGAAGAAGACGACGAATCCGCCGAGTCGGCGTCCAACCAGCCGCACTACGAGACCCCCGACGAGCTCCTGGACTTCAAGGACCCCGTGCGCGACATGTGCTACGTGGACAAGCGCACGCCCGCGCAGACCAAGTTCTTTAAAGAACGCCTGCGCAAGGCGATCCTGTTCGTGGACGCGCAGCTCTGCAAGCCGCCAACGGGCAAGGTCTGCGCGCGCGACTGCAAGAAGATCCGCGCCGTGATGTGCGACCGCAACCTGCCGTGCCGCAACAAGATCTGCCGCGTGTGGCACGACGTGGAAGTGCACATCGACCGATGCCAGAACACGCACTGCGAGCTCAAGAACCGCATCATGCTGCGCGAAACGATGCACAAGATCGACCACAAGAAGCTGCAGATCCACAACGCCAAGCTCGAAGTGCTCGCCAAGAAGAAGCAGCGCGACGAGATCAAGAGCGACGAGACGAACAACGAGCGCGAGCAGTTCATTGAGCTCACGCTGCTCACGAACGAGATCGGCGAGCTCGAGGGCGACATTGCGGCCGCCGAGGAGGAGCTCGGGATCCTCAACGGTACGAAGAAGGCCTTCTGGGCGTGCTTGAACGTGGTCGGCATTGAGCTCAAGGACGACGTGGCCGACGGGTTTCCAGATCTGGCCTCACACTACGCGAACAAGAAGCAGTCGGCGGCGAGAGTTGTGCGTGCGCCCAAGCGCGCGGCCAAGGACCAGGAGATCTTCGTGCCCAACTATGAGCCGCCGTCGATGCGCAACAATGGTGACGACGACGCCCAGGACGACGTGGGGGTCAACGACGACGGCGGCTTTGGCGGTGATCCCATGGCACCGATGACGCGCCGCACGACGCGTCGCAGCACGACCAAGTCGTTCCAGGCCATGACGATGGACGTGGTGAGCGTCGAGAGCGAGGAAGAGGAGACCAAGAACGACGAGAACGGCGACGCTGACGAGAGTGCTGAGGAGCTCAACAATGCTGGTGAAGCCACGACGACCAACAAAAATGGCAGCACAAACAACATTCGCGTGACGGACCAGCACGACGACGACAGCAACAGCACTCAACACGGTGACGGTGATGACCAAGCGAACGATGACGAAAATGGTGACGACCACCGACATTCACTTGATTACGCTGAGACGCAGGACCTGAACGATCTGAGCGAGCTCATGCCGCAGAATGGCGCGGATTCCGACCACAGCGGCGGTGCTCAGCCGCAGGCGTCCGAGATTGTGACCACGAGCCAGCGTCTTGTCCAAGTGACGATCAACAGCACGAGCAGCGGTACGATTCGCAGCAGCGAAACGGTTGCGGTGTCGTCGACCAGTACAACCAGAGAGCTCGAGCCCATGCCGATCAACAACATCCAGATCATCTCGCCGGCGACACTGGCTATGCAAAACTCGGCGCCGACGGCGGATGGCCCACCGTTCGCTTAAGCGGACCCTGCTCATCCTGTACAAAACACCCCAGTGTCAAGTGATTCTGCTGCTGTTCTCCGCCACGAGTGGCTGGCTGGTTGTGTGTGGGGAAAACACAGCAGCAGCTGTGCCTTTTGTTCATGTGTGTCTCTTTTTTTCTATTTGGTGCAGCCACTAAGGGTGAAAAAAAATGAATATGGATACCTTGCGAATGTCCCAAGTGTCGGTCGACAGGTAGGATGCGGGTCTGACTGTGAGGGTGTGTGACTGTAGGTATTTTGTAGCAGCTCAAAACGTCCAGTGTCTTCAACCGACAGTCAGTCAGCGTGTGTCGCTGAGGTTCGTAACCTGGTCATTGGGAAAGCCAAGTAACTCGTTCATTCCGATGCGCTTGCTTACTCGCTTTTAATGCCAACTGGCTGACTGATATATTTAGTACATGGCGTCTCTCCTTTTCCGTTGCTTTCTCCCAGTTGAACGGACTGCTTTGATGGCTCGCTTGGGTGCGCCAGTGATCTACGGAATCCCCAATCAGCTACCGTTTGACAGAGCATCAGTCACGACGTCATCATGACGGACCCCGAGCGGCGCGTGCTGATGAAGAACCCATCGGAGCGTCGGCGCTCATTGGCGTTGAAGGGGCTGGGCACTTCCAGCCGCAATCTCTCCACCGAGTCGTCCGCTTCGTCCTCGTATTCAGCAGGTGGGAGGCGGTCGAGCCAGACGCCTTCGATGCTCACTGCCTCGCTCGTGTCCTTGGCAAGCGAAGACTTCCCTGGCAATGACGAAGACAGTGCTGAAGCCACTGGCGATAGCACAGTGCTGCTCAATGAGGACCAAGCCGAGCGAGCAGAGGACTCGGGCGACGACAGCGAGGACGTCGAGTCGGCCAAGCACCACTCGCTCGAGCTCCAAGTCGAGATGCTGCGCGGAAAGCTCGCGCGCCGCAACATGATCATCGAAGTGATCCGCCGCGCGTACTACCACGACGTGATCGTTGTGAAGGAGGAGCTACGTCACGTGGCCAAATCGCAGCCACTAGTTGCGATCAGTCGAGAGGCTCAACAACAGCAACAGCTTCAACAGCAGCAGGGGCTGGAGGACCGACTCGCGGCAGTGCCGTCCGTGGACTTGAGAGATACGCTTCAGCTCTTCGCTCCGGCGGAGACGGTGCTCCAGGTGCATCCGTGCGACACATGTGGTGGACACCTGGAGCTCGTCCATGGAGAAGTACGTAACGACAGAAGTGTGTGTCGCTCTCATGACGACGCTTGTAGTACTGGGCATGTCTCAGGCTGACATTGATTTTTTGTCCGACTGTCGTGTTGATAACAGAGCAAAGAGCTGCAGGCCGCGCGGCAGGAGATGACGCGCGCGTCCAAGGGCGAGCAGCAGATGCGCAGCGTCGTGCACCGCATGCGCACGGAGGCGAAAGAGATGGAGGAAGTGAACGAGGCGCTGCAGCAGCGCGTGAAGGCGCTCGTGAAGGAGAACTCGTACACGCTCGAGCAGCTTCAGGCCGCTCGGAAAGCCGAGCGCGACCAGAAGACGAGCATCGTGAACCTGCGCTCCAAGCTCCAGCTGGCGCAGGGCACGCAAGAGGAGATTGACCGGCTCGCGACCGAGTTCAAGGACATTAAGCAGCAGCTCGTCCGCTCCAACCACGACCGCGACATTTTCTCGGCGTCGAACAACCACCTCAAGGAAGAGCTCGTTGAGGTCACCAAGGCGCTGCACCAGACCAAGGTTGAGAAGGCCCAGATCGAGTCGGACTTTGGCACGACCTGTACGTTCGTATCATGAGTTAGTAATGCTGATCTCGTGGCGAAAGTCTCACGATTCCGTGGCTCTGCCTTTTGGTAGTCTACCGATTGCAGGAAGAGATCAAGAAGTCCAAGCAAATGTCGGACGACCTGGCGCTCCACCAGCAGCAGCTGAAAGAAAAGACGATGCTGAGCAATGAGCAACAGCAGTCGCTCGTATCACTGAAGGAAGAGCTCGTGACTGCGCTCCAGCGCTTTGAGCAGACGAAACGCCACCTGGAGGACCAGCTCATCGATGAGGAGCGCGCGCGTGAGGAGATGCAGGAGCAGAACCTCGAGTTCCGCAAGACCAACAAGAAGCTCGTCAAGGAGCTCGAGTCATTACACAAGGACCCAGTCAAGCTACTGGCGGGCGGGGATCACAAGGGCGAAAATGGTGGTAGCGGTGGTCATCAGCACCCTGGTGGCGTGACGCCAGCGGAGCTCAAGGGCCTCATGCGCAAGAAGCTCGACGACGCGCTCTGCCAGCTCGAGTGGTCCCAGATGCGTGAGAACGACCTCGCCGCGATCCTTCAGCGCCAAGAGTCAGCACGTGCGGCGGCGGCGAGCAAGCCCACACCTGTGCGCCGCATGCTCAGTCGCATGCCCAGCACGACAGTCATCACGAGGTCCATCCCGGGTTCCGACAGCGAGATGGCCAAGGCGATGATGATGGCGGCCGGGGGACGAGGCGGGGCTGACGGAACTCGTAATGGTGGGGTGGCAGGCCAGAAGCGTGGCTCCCATGGAAACAGTGGTGGTGGTTCAAATGTAGAGCTGGATGAGAGCGAGGCTGGTGACGATGGCAGCGAACAGGACGCCTTTGAAGACGACTCGTTCATGGGCGGCGGCGGCTCGTTGGAGATTGACGACAAGAACTTTGAGGCTTACCACCAGGAAGTGCACCGCATGCTCACGGAGATTGAAGAAGGCCGTGACAAGAACCAGAAGCAGCAGAAAATGATTGTGGTACGTACCTGCGAGCGCTTTGTGAGCGGTCTTGGTTGGACTGAGTGACTGTTTTTGGCGATGCTTAGGATATGGAGCGCAAGCACCAGGCGCTGCTCGATCGACTGGAAGAAGCCAAGCTCGCGATCGAGGCTCTCACTGGGAGGTAAGGGCTCCTGATCTTTCCTCTGGCTCATAATGCGAAGGCTCATGCTTTCACAATGTGTCTCTGATGATCAACAGTGTGAACGCACTCAAGATGCGGCTGAATCAGGATAGCGCCGGTGCAGCGGAAGAGCTCGAAGGTATGCTGCGGCAGCTGGAAGACGGTAAACGCGACCAGTTGTACGAGTCGGAGAAGTGCGTCGTGCTGCGCGATGCGCTGCGGTCCATTTCAGACAAGATGTTTGACATGAGCGACAACCAGTCGCTCAAGACGGACATCAACGTGGAGTTTCCAAACCTCGAAGACGATCGGCCTGCTACTGGTGGCTTCGGTGGCTCGGACACTACTGGTACTGGTGGCGATTCGCACTTCGTCCCGGAGCTCTACCGCAAGAAGCAGGAGCTGCGACGCAAGGTGTTGATGGAGAAGGAGATGCATAAGTTCAACCAGGTGTGCCACACGCGCGCGGAGATCGTGATCCTCGAGGTGCGCAAGCTGCGCGAAGTGCTCGAGCGCACGCGCGAAGACCTCGACGAGGCCGAGAACAAGATCGACTCGGACCAGCTACAGCTGCGCCTGCTCGAGGCCGAGCTGGCAAAGCTGCGACTGACCGTCGAGATGGGCAAGAACAACCTGCAGCGCTCCGAGAAGACCCTGGTAATACCTGGACAGTTGATCGGACTCGCTATGGCTGAGCTGGGTGTGTGTTGGTCTGACTGGCGCTTGTCGTTTGTGTCGGTTGCGTAGAAAATCACCACTGAAGAGCTGCGCGACTTGCAGCAGAAGAGCGAGGGTCAGACGAAAGAGCTCGACTCGCTGCGGTCCGAGCACAGCAAGCTGCAGGAGGACCAAAAACGTCTCACGATGATGCTCTTTGAGAAGACCAAGGCCTGGGAGAAGGAAATCAGCTCGAACGACAAGGTGAGCGGTTAGTTTGCTGCGATACTCTCGCCACACAACTGATAGGTATTATTGGGAACTCACCTCCGGTTTTCTTGCAAAACTTCACAGTGCAATCTCAAGATCGCTACGCTTGAGGCGAGTCTGCTGGCGATGTCGACCTCACGAGACTCTCTTCACAGCAAGGTACATAGGCTGACTGACACGGGTCACCCAAGAGATACTGAACTCTCTCCTGGTGTTGTTATCGTAGCTGCAAGACATTGAGGAGCTCGCAGATTATCGCCGCAGAACAAACCGGAGCGTCGAAGTGTCAGCGATCGTCGAGACAACCGAGTCCGACATGCAGACCGACCGGTGGAAGCCGCACGGACTGATCCTTCGACAACGAAATAGTCCCGACAGCATGCCGCAGCGGTTTCTGGGCAAGGCGTCGGTCATGATCGCCTGTCCGGAGCTCAGCGCGTTGCCACCGTCGTCGTCCAAGTCTTCAGTCAATCAAGAATTCAACCCAGGCGGGACGTCGACTCTTGGGACTGGAACACCATTCTTGGATGGCGACGAACGCAGACGCGATATCCTGGAGCTGAACATGTACCCGTCAGCAAAATCAGGCGGGCGACAGATTAAGACGAGTCATGCGAGCTCGAGGCCCAAGACGCTTTCAAGATTGTACCTGTCGTCGGACGGGATCTCACAGAAATACATATCCCCATCGCCGCGTCAGGCATTCCAGGACGGAGCTGCAGCATCACCATCTTCAGCATTGTTCCACGATGTTCAGCAACACGAGAGGCCTTTTACATCACAGAGTTAGTCGATCATGAATGCAATATATCAAACGACATCCCTCGTTGTGGGCTTCGTTGAGTTTGGACGTCAATGTGGTCAACCTTTGAATTTAGAGTGTCAGTGAACGAATTGCGCATGGCATTCGCGAGACTTTCTTAAACGACACGTGCTTAACGATGAGCGAACGTCTTCTCGATGAAACGAACACCTTCAACTTCGAGGCGAGCCAACGCAGGAACGTAGATGTCGGGGGTGGTCGGCGTCAGCACGCCGCGGGACTGAACTGCATCTTGAAGGATCATCTGGACACCAATGGCCGCCGTGAGGCCGACAGTCTTCGCCATGACAGTGTCTCCCTGCTCCGAGCCATAGCCGACGTAGGTCGACGTGCGCGTTTCTTTCTTGCCGTTCGCGTACTCGACACCGAACTCGTGGTGCATGATTGCCATGTCGCGCTCGCCAGGTTGGTACGCGAGCTTCTCCATCAACAGCGTGCAGAAAGTGTCGATCACCGATCCAGAATTCGTCAATGGCGTCGCAGGGTCGTAGACGCCCAGCCACTGCAAAAACTGCTGCGCGTCAGGCTGCAGCTTGACGTTCGAAGTCTTCGAAAGCTGACTAATCAGTTCTGGCCACGTTGACGGAATCTTCGTCGACGGATCAATGTCGAAGAGTCCAAAGTTGCGAAGCTGGAACAGGATGTCACACGTGCCAGCGTATCGGAGGGTGCCACGGAAGATCGTGTGCGCGTCTGGGATGCCGTAGATCTCAGCGTATGGAAGCGAGTCGCGGTTTGGGATCTGCTCGATCGCGAAAGCAGGCAGGAAGTTGACCTTTTCGTTGCTCTTGAGCAAGTCCACACCCGGGATGTTGATGATCTTGCCATTCTTGCGGTACTGCGCAGAGTTGAGCGCGGCGGTCAGGACACCGCGAGGGCTCCAACTGAACTTGTAGGCGATCGGGTTGTCCGCGGCTTCTGGCGCTGGGAGGCCACCGCACACCGACGAGAACGAGACGATTTTTCCGTCGTGCGCTTTCACTTCATCAATCACTTTCATCGCGCTCATGTGGTCCATGCCAGGATCCAAGCCAATCTCGCAGAGGATCGGGATGCCGGCCTTCTTCGCTTGCTCGTGAAGCTGTCGCATTTCTGGCGAAATGTAGCTTGCAGTAACAAGCGGCGTGCGGTGCTGGATGCACAACTTGGCGACGTCCGTGTGCATAGTCGCAGGCAGCAGCGACACCACGCAGTCTGCATCAGCGCACAGGTTCTCGAGGTTCTTCTTGTCGCGAGAAACATCCACCGTGTGTGGATTGATGTTCGAGCGAGAGAACTTGCGGAGTACGCGGTTCGCTTCGCCTTCGAGTCCAGACACGACGTGAACCTCGTTGCCAGCATCGCGAGACAAGTACTCCACGAGTGGCGCAGCGACAAGCCCAGCGCCCAAGCAGACGACCTTACGCCTCTCCTGGGAGGTGACCTTGACGGTCGAGTCTGGCGCTCGGCCGGCGCCTTCCTTGCTAGTCCTCGAGTAATCGAGTCCACAGAAATCAGGAAGCTCGGTCACCGACGCGTGGGCTCCAGCCGTCAGCTCAGAGAGCGCCTTTACCTTGGCAATGATCGCGTTCAGTTCTTCACGGCTGTCCATGCTGATCTGAATGATTGCGCTCGAAGTGCTCTCACTTGACGTGTCGATGAAGTTTGGTCGAACCTGGCAATCCACCAAGTGGAACTGGCCGTTGTGCTCTTCAATGACGTTGAGCACTTGGTTGATCAGACCAGTGTCGAAGAGATGGCCGTCCAGACGCACGCACGAGCTGCCGGCAAGTTTCTCCTTCTCGACAATGTACGCGGTGTTCTTGCTGCGCTCACGTTCCGCGCGCATGCGGTGGATGTATTGGAACTTCGGAGTCAGCACACCGTTGCTCGCAATGCACGCTCCCAGGAGCTCCTTTGGCAGCTCATTTTGCGCTGTTAATGGCGCACGAGCGTCCGTTCCGGAGAGCACGTTGACGTACTCGAGGAGCTTGTCGCCAAACTGCTGGCTCGACTCACGCGCAAGCTCGCTCGGCAAGATGTCGACGGACATCATCATCACACCATCGCCGTTGAGCTCGTCCTTCATCTTCTTCTCAGTCACGTCGTAGAGCGCAAACGGTCGCTCGATCTCGGTCGAGTACTCCAAGAACTCGACGCTTCCGCCAATGTCGCAGGAAATATCAGCGATACCGAGCAGCTTCTCGTTGCCGCTGCTGCGCAAATCCTCGAGCTGCTGGCGGGTTAGCAATCTTGGGAAACGGTCGTCCCAGTACATGCAGTTGACGATCATGGACGCGTGCGGGGCGATCTTGTCATGGAAGACGCCTTCGTAGTGGTGTGGGTTCTGGTAGTAATCCTCGCGAGTCTGGGTGCGACTTGGGTCGATTGGCTGCACCATGAAGTCGTCCTGCACGACCGTTCCGTAGAGAATGCGGTTGTCGCGCGGCAAGTTCGGCAGCTCCGACGGGTGCACCATCTGGTGCGGCATCAAGCGGAAGATCTCCTGGGCTCCTTTCGACACGTTACCATTTCCGGTGAACACGAAGGTCATCGGCGACAGGTCCGACGGCAGACCATCGGTCTTGATCTTCTTTCCAGCAATCTCGACCGCCTCCTTGGCGCGCTCCAAGTCACTGTACATGTACGATGAGCCGACGTTGACAAACGGCGTCGAGTAGCCCATGTTGATCAGGCGCTCGCCGATGCCACGGAAGCCCGCGACCATACCAGCCCGTCCAGCGTTGCCACCGAACGCGATTAAGCGCTTGCCATTGCGCTCTCCCTGCTCCGTGATGCACTCGTAGTCGATAAGCATGATTTTCTTCTGGAGCACCGTGTCGAGGAGCTCCATGTTTTCCTGCTGCGCCTTGATCGTGTGGCTGAAGAACATGTAGGTCTTCTCCGGGAGCAGCTCCTGCGTCGGCACCTGCTTGACGCCAACGATCACATTCGCGGGCGAGAGGTCCTCGGTCACGCGCGCGCCGGCGAGCGCGTACTGCTCGTCCGAGAAGATGCGCGAGTGCGACGGCTGGATGAGCACCTGCACGCCGCTCTGCACGAGGCTGCGCACGTGCGCGGGCGTGAGCGGCGCGCGGCGCTCCCACTTGTTGTACACTTCGCGCACGATGCCCACGGACTTGCGCATGTTGCTGCTGCTCATGACGACGGACTGACTTGTGCGCGTGCAGATGCGGAAACGAGAATGCCGGTCTTCATACATCCGTGTTGGAGGATCGCCACAAGAGTTGAACTTGAGGGGAAACGATGGTGATTGGATTGAAATTGAGCTCGAAATTGTAGAATATTGGAGGATGATTCGCTGAAAGTAAAATGATATGGATTATGATTCGCTGAAAATGGCTGATATCAAGTTGCAGACGTGAAACAGCGGAACCGGTTAAACATATTGAACCGGACCGTCCAGGTCGTCAGTGACGTGACGCGATTTGTCTGCAGACGAATGCGTCCATTTGTGTAAATTCAACAAGTTGCTAGCTTGCCAAATTTACATAAATAGACAGTTTATTTTACAATTGAAAATTGAAGTGACCAGGATTTAAAATCACAAAATGCTTGGAGACAAGAATGCGCAGCCCTGTGCTGCAAGCAACGCGCGCTCTAGCGACGCTGCACCAGCGACAGCTTATGATCCAGTAGCAGCAGCAGCGGCTATCGTTCCCAGTCCAGCGTACTTTAGCTTCAAGGACTTTCTGTCGGAAGCAGAGGCGGCGCAGTTCTTCCAGCTGTCGCACGACGCACAAGTGGACAAAGTGGCGCAGTACCTCGACTTCCTGGGCAAACAGCCCGCTGCAGCGCACTTCACGACGTCCTCCAAGGCATCCATCAGCTTTGCTGCAACCAGAGAATCGCGGCAGCTGCTGCCAGTCGAGCGCCTAGCGTGCGCAGTGGGCTGGAGTGTCGTTACGACTGCTGACGGTGACGAGGAGTTTGAGCAGGACGACAACCCAGATTTCGACGCGATGATAGTAAACGAGCTCCTCGCAGGACGCACGCGAAGCGGCTTTGGCGCATTTGGCACAGAAGACGGCTTCTTGGCCCAGAAACAGCTCAGTCTCGCTGTCGCGGACATAATTAAGGAAATCGGCCACGAGTACGTCGTCGAGCGCACTAAGAGAGGGGAAATGCGACCTCCTGTGCTCAACAGCAGGAGCTTTTTCTTCTACTGGTGCCACGCCGAGAAGCAGAAAATGCTGGATATCCGCTACAAGCTCGATGGCTTTGGACTCAGTCGCCATCAGGCGCGCCTTTGGAAGCGACGACGCGCGTTGTGGCATCGCATCGTGGTCGTCGTGGACCGCGCCATGTGCCTCGACTGCATCCAGTTTGCGACCTGCTTTGCGCGTTATGAGCAGATTTACTTGGCAGTTGAAGATCCACTGGCGGTGCGCATTTTCCCTCCAGACGCTGCCCAGAAGGTGGAGCTCATTGCGCTTTGATAGACCAAATACATAGTTGAAAATATGCGCACGCCCCAGTCTTCAGTACCGTACTGCAGTTGCATGTAGACGGGAATGTCATTGCAAGTGCAGTGAGACCCGATCCC
>JAASFY010001031.1:0-12939 GCA_023334035.1 Globisporangium okanoganense
CCCCCCCCCCCCCCCCCCCCCCCCCCCCCCCCCCCCCCCCCCCCCCCCCCCCCCCCCCCCCCCCCCCCCCCTACACTGTAACCACAACCCATGTAACTCGAATACTCGAATACTCGAGAGGAACTCTCCAACACTTTGCACTTAACGTTATACTTTACTCTCCAGCACTCGATACGCCTTTATCATCCGACCATCGCCTGACATCCTTCCTTCCAGCTACGAGACTAACTATTATAACTTTACTAATACAGTACTCAACTCGCTTCGCACGACAATGCCCACTCAATTCAGCTTGTGTAGCAGCGCCAGGATGTTGATCGTTCCTGCAAAGATTGAGAGCACGACGAAGAGCAGCGCGATCGCAATGCCCGCGGGCTTGCTGAAGCCGCCGTAGGTGCGCATTTGCTGCGCGTCAAGCTTCTGCCGCGGCAATAAATACAGGATCGGGAAGAGCGCGAGCAGGTTGATGCCGTAGTTGAGCAGCTGGAACTCGATCACGCGGTTGCGCGTGCTGCTGGCGTCCTTGGCGATCTCTACACTCGTGTAGTCGTTCGTCACGAAGTCGCTCGTGCTCATCCAGTCCGTGATCGTGAGCAGCACGACGTTGATTAGCACGTGGTAGGACGCCACGAGGCCCGTCGTTGCGCCCTCGATGCAGTTCTCCGTGATCTCTACCAGCGGCAGCGTCGTCACGATAATCGTCGCACCGGTCAGGAGGCCTGCGAGCGACTGGAACAATAAATAATACCACTTGGAGCGCGCCTGGCCGTAGATCACTGGTATGGACGACACTGCATGCACTGTCACGTTGATTAGCAGGCCGACGATCGACACGCGCACCCAGCTGTAGTTGAGCAGCGTGTACCGGTACGCCACGAGGCCGAGGATGATCATCATCTGGTACGGAATGTCGCCCACGCGGTCCATGTTCGCGTCGATGCCGGCCCACTGCTTGACTGCGTTGTTGGCAAACTCGAACTCGAAGGACCCGAGGAAGAACGTGAGGCAGATAAATAAGATGATGCGCCACACGGCTTCTTGCTGGAGAATGCGCCAGATCTGCTGCGTCAGCGACAGGCGGTCCACCGAGTCCACCTTGAGCTGCCGCCGGTCCTCTTCGAGTCGGAATAGCACTGCCGGGATCGGTATCAGCGCGATGACCGCCATGATCAGCAGCAACACCTTCATAGAGATCGGGCCCTGATTGTTGTTGTTTTCGGTACCGTCGTCGGTCTTCATCGCCTGGGACGCCGAGACCGACGCCACTAACGTGAACACCTCGCGCGTGATCACGTACGTGAGCACCAGCGTCCCGCGCTCGTGGATTGGCTCGCGCTGCGAGAGCTCGACGAGGAACGCGAAGGACGCGACGGACGCGATCGTCACGCCGAGGCTCGTGCCCATCATAAGCAGCACGTACACGGCGCCGCCCTGGAACTTGCGGAAGCTGAAGCCGCTGGGATCCTGCGCCGCGTTCATGTCCTGCTGGTAGTCGAACATCGCGATGACCACGAGCGCCATGAGCATGAAGTACGCGATGACCCACCCGAGCACGATGTACGCCTTGCGGTGCAGACTCCAGAGCGGGAAGAAGTCCGAGAGCACGCCGATGAAGAAGCTGATGATCCCCGGCAGCATGAGGAACCGGAACGTCGCGTCAGTCTGCGCCTTGTCGAGGCTCAAATACACGGACAGCAGTGGCTGGAAGGCGCGCTCGAGGAACGGCACCATGAATCCGGCCGCCGCTGCGGAGAACGCCAGCCCGCTGTACTCTTTCGAGTACAGCTCGACCGCCTGCCCCGAGCGCAGACTGCCGTACAATGTGTGGTTAAAGAAGTTGGGTCCGCTCGACGTGGACCGCGCGCGGCGCGACTGGGTCTCCTGCAGCAGCTGGATCGGCTCGGGCAAGCTGCTCTTGCGCGAGACGACCGGGATGCCCTCCTGGAACGTGACTGTGCGCTTGCGCTTGGTGCCAGCGGAGCTGTTGAGCTCGTCCTGGTGCTCGCGCACGCGCTGCAGGTCGGTCGCAAAGTCGATCACATCGTCCTCGTCCTCGGATTCGGGGAACTGCTCCCACTGGAGCGCATCGATCCGCACATCCGAGGCGGCCGCCGAGAACGAGTCCTCGGAGATGAAGCTCCAGCTTTTCTTGTGCGCGTCGTCCTGCCGCATCGTGTGCATGCTCTGTTGTTGCTAAATAAGGCGATAGTGGCTGTGTGCGTGTCTGCTGCCGGCCTGTGCTGCATGTACGTATCGTATACGAGCAGAGGAATGGCGAAGCCAATGCGCTTGTGGCCTGTCTCGTGCTGCTTGCTGGTGGCGACTGCTCTTTCTTTTGACGATCGCAAGCAGTGAAAAGGGAATCGGAAAAAAGACAGTTCCGTGCGTACTGTGATTGGATAAAAATGCTGTGATTTTGAAAGACTGGACCTTTCTTTTCTAAAAAACGTACCCCCTTTTCACACAAAGATAGAGATAGATAGATGACTGCTGATCTCAAACAAATTGACTTCCTACGTTCATTTTATGTGATCAGAATCAGCATAAGCGCGATTTTACATGGGTCTTTGAAATACAAATTTGGTAGCATTAGCCAATTTGCTTAAACTGTCGATTACATGCACCGTGTTTTGCAAAATCGATCGATCAATTTTCGTTCGTGCCAACTGTCCAGATTTGTGGGTCTCCTGACAACTCATGCATTTCTTCTGCCATCTATGGCTTGTGAGGCTGTTTGAGCACAGCTGAGCCCCAAATGCTATCCACAAGCAAAGAACAGATCGAAAAGTGCGATTCTTGTCCATGGACAAGAGCCGAAAGAGTCTTTTGGCTCTTTTTGATCAGAACGCAATTCAATAAACTCGTTTCTCTCGTTAATGTATCGTCCGTCAGAAACATATTTAGCCACGCAAGCTTTAATTTGATAAAATCGACAATCGCGATCGAAACGACATGCGATCGATCAAAAGGCAATTGCGGAATATTATTATTGCGCCTTATAATGAGTCGATTGTGCAACTCGAACTTGATCGTTGTATAGCATACAACGATCAAGCTTATGCCAAACAATTTGAAAAACAATCATTCCTTCACACGGCTCGTTTTCCCCGATAATATAGGGCGGAGGACCGTTATTAGTGGGAGCATTACATTTCCCCCCACTGGAATAAGCAAGTGCTGACAGGACTCCTCAATGAAGGCTTCACCGATCGATGCACAAGCGATGTCCGTGCACCAGTCTTCGCAGTCTACCCGCGTTAATGTGGAGCGAGATGCCGATGGCGCTCGATGACCGACGACTCGGGCAGCTAGCTCCACGCTCACGTTCTTCGTCTAGCGCAGTGTCTTGAGCGTCGCCTCGATGGCGTCGCAGCCCTTGTGCTGGACAACCCGTTGACGGCTCTCAGACACACGCAGAAGATGTCGCAGATCACGGCCCCAAGGAGGATGATGGTCATGCCGTTGGTGATGCGCCGGCCGTGGTCGGCCACGGCGTCCATGGTGATCTGGCAATGAAGAGGCCTCTCGTGACGACGGTTATCTACGTGAAGCTTGGCAGTCGGCTACCGCTGCAAATAGCGGCAGCTAGAGCGACAGGTCGCCCACGCGGATCGCGGGCTCTAGATGACTGGAACGAGGGCGAGGACTGGAGATGAGAGACTGTTGGATTTTGGACGTGTGGATGAGAAGGAAAGAATGAGACTGAATCAAAATTCTTAAGCAAACCCGAGCTCTTGCCTTTGAGCTTACAGAGGATGGTCTAGAACCATCCTCCACCATTCACATGTAGATATACGGCCGCGACCTCGTCCCTCAGTTGCGCCATCATACTCAATCTCGCCATTGACCCCGATTGCGCTGGTGCGTCTTCTCGCTCTGCAACTTCAACATGCACGCTCCAACAGAGGCCACTTGTGCGCTGGAGGGCAAGTTCCGGAATGAGCTTCTGAGGCCTGAGCGGCTTTGGCGCTTTGTCGGCAAAGCCGCTCAGGCCTCAGAAGCTTTGGCGGACTTTGTTGGAGCCAATTTCGAATGATGTGTGTGAGCGAAAAAGATCTTTGCGGATAGAACCAAGTGACCATTACGCAGGTCTATATGGGAAGAAGCGCATTGTATCATGCATGCATGCGCTGTGTATTGATATCCATATGCGCAGCTCCACATCTATCTTCATATGCCTAAATAGATGCCGGTCGCGAGCCCTCATGCTAGCTCCTATCACTGCCATAACTGAGCTATGCGAGCTGTCTGCGGCTTTACACCTGTCCGACGGTCGTGTTGTTGTTCTGCTGGAGCTTGCGCGTGCGCGGTGTGCCGGTCTCGCCAAAGGTAAAGTCCTCCTCTGCGCGCGCGGCACTGGCGGTCGCGGTCGTCGGGATCACGTTCGTCGTGAAGAGGATCGACACGAGGAAGCAGACGAAAGTGAGGAACATCATGGCGACCGAGCCCACGACGTTCGAGCAGTTGACGTCACACGCCTCCTGTAACAATTCCTTGAGGGCGTTGTCGCCCGTGCAGATGGTGCCGCCCGCGGGCGAGAGCGCGACGCCGATCGCCGCGGATAACGTGAAGACGAGGAAGACGCCGTCGAAGACCACGAGCGCGTTCACGCTGGGCGACCGAATCTTCTTGACGTCGAGCGCCAGGATGCGCGCGGTCAACAGGAGCATTACGAGCACGCCCGCCGCGAGCAAAAAGTTGATCTGGCTCGTCGAGTTGTACGTCTCGTCGCCAAAGTGACACGACTTGGCGTGGCTCGAGCCGGCGGTCGCAACGGCGACGAAGGCAAAGAAGATAGCGAGGCTGCGGATCGCAAGTGGCACACGCTCCGAGACCATTGTTGCTGTTTTGAGGTGGTGGTAGCTGGCGGTCGTTCAATGTGCGTCTCAAGGCTTCAATTTGACAATGATACGAGTCGAGATACCTGGTCGCTGATGGCGGCCCAAGTGGCTGCAGCAAGTTCCCGAGAGGTACTCGACGCGATATCTTTGTGCTTCGGACTCTGAGGAACATAAAGCGCATCCAGCATCACCACTCGAGGCAGATGGTAAGAAGAGCTATTCCGACTGACCAAGGGCGGTGTAAATGAAGATTGAGTCGAGCTATTTTGGTGAACAGCAATTCTTATTAGAAATCCAAAGCATTGGCCAGCTCAACACGGCTGGTGTGGTGCAATTATACACCTGAAGCCCAGCGCCTGTCAAGCTCGTGGATCTCGATCTTCGTCGAGGCGTGTGCTGTTGTTGAAGCCATAGAAAATGTCCAAGATGGCAAAACCTCCAATGGACCGACTGCATGCGGCGGCCACTGTCGTCCAGGATGGCAAAGCAGAGCCACGTACACCATCGCCCAGCACCGCAGAGCCTGGCAGCGATGCGACATCCAGCAGCGATGACTCGGACTCGAGCGACAGTGACAGCAGCAGCGATGGTGACGAAGATGAACCAGAACCAAGGCTCGTAGTCCGGATTGTCGACAAAGTCAAGGCCAAGCAGCACAAGTTACTCGAAGGGCGGAGACACCCAGTCTTAGAGTGGAGAGGGGCAGCACGTTGGCATTCCGAGAATGCTGCGGGCCTCGCACTCGCAGAAGACAAGCGAAGACTTCGTGAAGAGCGCAAACAAGCAAAACTCGCCACTCGCGAGCGGAAACAGAAGCGCAAAGCCCAGCGGAAGCTCAACAAACAGAAGGAGACCGAGTTCCGAGTATTGGTGCAGGGCTATGATGACCAATTGGTTCGCACTGAAAAGCGCACGGAGCTGCTCACGAAATTCTCGATCGATAATCGCGCTCGAGAGAAGAAAAAGCTTGCAGAGCAGCAGCTGGTACTCCAGACAGCACATGAGAGAGCTGCACTGCAAAAGGTACGATGTCTCTGTCTGTGATTCAGCGTTCTATGAATTGCTCACACAGTGTATTTGATATTTGATTCAGATCGAAGACCTGCGTCGAGAGGACCACCTTCAGAACGCTGAAGCGGCTCGCCATCTGTACACTTCGATCGACATTGCGGACGAAATCGCACGGCGAGCGGGAATTTTACCAGCGATCAACACCCCAGTGGCTATCCCTCAAGAAGAACAGGACGAAACTTCAAGTCTGCTCATCTTGCGGATCAATCCGCCCGAGGCATTGCCGACGCGGTCTCCTTCCGGGACACCACTGCCGGCATTTCAAGACAGAGGCAACAACGAAGTCATTACACCTCCAATCACAGGGAGTAGTACACTGAACGCGAGTCGAAGCAGCAGCAACTCTCGACCAGCAATGACGAAACAACTCTCGACGACTCCAGTTGCTGCTACAAAGAAACTGTTCTTCACAGTCAACCTCAAGCGCTTCAAGCACACTGAAGAGATCCGGGGTGAGGCCATCGGCGACCACGGTGGCGCGGAGCTCGCGAGGTCGCTACTCACTGGCGCGTGTCCTCGCGTGAAACGGATCTACTTGGGCTGGAACCACGTCAAGTACTCGGGGGTCGCTGCCCTCGCCGACTGCTTCATCCGCGGCGCCTGCGGCCAACTGCAGGTTCTCGATCTCCGCTGCAACAGCATTGATGCGAGAAGCTTCCAGGAGCTGCTCACTACGCTCGAGAAAGGCGGACTTCCTGAACTTCTGGACCTGATCCTTCAGGGCAACATCATTGGCGACGAAGGCGCAAAGGCGATCGCCCACGCAATGCTCAAGGGAACACTGCAGTCTCTACGGATCATTGATGTGCGGCAAAACCGGATCCGCAATGCCGGGGTGCAGGCGATCTGGAATGTATTCACGTCCCAGTGCTTCAAACGCTACTGTCCGAAGCTACAAATGCTCGACATGCGCCGCAACGAAGCCAGCGGCGCATTGACCCGGTCCTTCTGTCCGTGCCCACCATACTTGGAGTTCTAAGTGTGCATCGTGAACTGGATCACAGCTAGCAGGGCTACTCCCCGGTATTCTCGGACTACATGAAGGACGCGGACGAATTCTTGAGCTCTTGCGTCCTACAGAGCCACACACCAGCAATGCGTGAATGGAGAGATCTCTAGAAGAGTTTGGCTCGAGAAATGAAGTCACCCACATGCTTCGAATGAACAAGTTCTGGTTGATCGTCGAGACGGACTCTGGGAGGCGAAGCGTCGGCTGCTCGATGCCCAAGTTCTTCAGAGCTATGCACATAGAGCACATGATTATCTGGACTTGTAGCGCAAGCCCACTCAGCAATGCCTTCCAGTGAGGTAAGTACCTTGGTCGTACTGCTCGGGACTGATGTGACCCTGGTCGGTGACGTCAAAGGCTGCGAACATGGCTTCCAGGTCTTGCTCCTCGAAGAACGGAGTCTGTGATACACACCATGTTAGGACCTAGCCGCCCAAGCCCAGGATATAGCGGAATGAATGTTGTCTTACGTGGCCCTGGCTCTGCTTCACCCGCTGGATGTCGGCCAAGTGCTGCGCGAGGAACACGCGCGGGTTCTCCGGCCTGTGGAAGAGCAGCAGCGTGCCCATGCCTTCGAAGAGCTCCTTGACGCCGTGCGTGTGCATGTAGAGCTCGGCGCGCACCTTGGGGTCCTTCATGTTGAGGCCCTTGGGCCGGATCGTGGACTTGCGCTTGAACGGCGAGCCCGTCGACATTTTTGCCACTCTTTGTTGTGATGTCTAGTTGGCTAATGTCGATCTGAAGCTGAGCAAGACGAGCTTGAAGAGCCACTCGGTCGTTTCAGGGCCAAAAGCAGACTTTGTGTCTGTCTGTTGTTGTGGTTGTTGTGGGTGTTGTATTTCATTGTGTGCAAGTATTGTGTGAAAGTTTTGGCTATAAAAGTTCCCAGAGACCAGTAGGAGACGAAGAGAAGAGAGCACTCTATTAAGCGAATGGACTCTTGTCGGCGTAGCACTGCGTGAACATTTTATCCACTTCGGTGCGCGCTTCGTTCGGGAACATGGACTGTTTGTAGGTAGCCATTGTGTGATGTCAGCCACATTTCCACAAAGAGCGCACATGCTATGGACCCATTAAACGTACCTTGGTGGAGCGTATTGCGTGCTCACGCACGCAACGCGTATGCAGCCACAGGGAGCTCTTCTTGAAGAACTCGACGTCCGGCAGCAATGCCGCCAGCAGCGTCGCCTTCTGGTAACACTCGGACTCGCGCGCTGATCGGATCTCACTGTTTATTGCCAACAAAAAGTACACCACCATGTTATGTTTATTTTAGTGCATCTCCACCGATAGATAGAAAGAAAGCTCATGAGTGCAACGAAAGCACACACCTGCATGCTAAGAGGTCGGACTTGGTGATGTCCATCTTGCGCACTGTGAACTGTACGAGCATTGCATCGTACTGTTAGCAGAGCGTATAGGTGCATGCATAAGCACGATGTGGTTGATTACGTACGTCGTACGCGTGGATGAGCTCGTGCACCATCGTCTCCTCCACCTCGCGCGCCGAGTGGAGGCGGTTGGCGCAGAACACGACGGTCGGCGGCGGCGCCGAGAAGAACGCGCGCGCTCGCCCTTCGGGGCCTGCGTCACCATCAACAGCCACCGTATATAAGCATCACCATATACAGGCTTATATGTATAGACATACACACCCACCATCTTCGTTGCATTCAATGCAGACAAAGTCGATGCCCGCCTTCTTTTTTGTGCATCCGGCCGCCGCGTCTCCTTCCTGTACAGCTTCCTCCGCCAAGTGCTGCCCAGTAACGACACGCGTTAGTATATAGAGAGTAGCAACATAATCAAAAGCGTAACGTGTCACCTTATTGATGATGTCGACGATGAGCTTGGGGCGGCGCTGCTTGAGCGCGGCGTGCACGGCGTCCTCGCACTCGTACACCTCCATGGTCGGACGGCGAATTGGCGAAGGTAAATTAATGGCTCTTCAAAAGTGTTCAAGCAACCTTCGAGTAACATTCGCGCTTGCGAATCAGTTTTCTCAGCAGCTCGCTCACAAAACAACAAAAAGTCGAATGCGATTTGATAAGCGAGGTGCGGCCACGGGAATGGGAATGGCTCGATGTGCGGGCGGCGCTATGACCCCTACTCTATGACTCATGCGATACTGAATGTACTGATACAGTCGCGATTGTGACCGGAGCGGGCAATGGCCTCGGTCGCGCGTACGCCGAGTACCTCGCAGCGCGCGGCGCACATGTGCTGGTGAACGACGTCGCGAGCAGCGGCGAGAGCTACGCGGCCGACACGGTGGCGCAGCAGCTCGGCGGCGGCGACCACGCACTCGCCAACTACGACAGCGTCGTCGACGGCCACAAGATCGTGGACGCGGCCATGAACAAGTGTACGTGTGGCCTTGCTGTAGTGTACTTGATTCTTGCCTGCCGCTACTGAGAACAAAGTGCTGACAAGACGCTCACGGTGCTGCTGGGTTGTGTATGGGCACGTGTATAGGGGGCCGAGTGGATATCGTGGTCAACAATGCAGGTATGTTACTGTGGATAACCGATGGAATAGCTTGATACTAATGCTGCTGTGAGAACACTGCAGGCATCGTGCGCGACAGCTCGTTCGGACGAATGAGCAAGGACCAGTGGGACGCGGTCTACAAGGTGCACCTCGAAGGCACCATGAGGTACACTTGCTTGTTTCTCTCTATCGGTATACTAATTATTACCATACACATACTGATAATACCAGCATGTCTGCTTCCCTATAATTGCACAGTGTGACCAAGGCGTCGTGGGAGATCATGCGCGCGCAGAACTTTGGTCGCATCGTCAACATCGCGTCAGCCTCGGGGCTCTACGGGAACTTTGGGCAGGCCAACTACTCGGCCGCGAAGCTCGGCATCGCGGGACTCACGTTCACGCTCAGCAAGGAGGGCGCGAAGCGCAACATCCTCTCGAACGTCGTCGCGCCGCTCGCGGCCTCGCAGATGACGGACGGCATCGTCGACGACGAGCTCTTTGAGCTGCTCAAGCCTGAGCACGTGGCGCCATTCGTTGCGTACGTTTGACTTCAACTGCCTATTTTAGGCAAACGTGTGTCTTGTGTGGAGATCATGACGCTTTTGTTTGTTATTTCCCCCTTAAAATAGGTACTTGTGCCACGAGAGCTCCACTCGCAACGGAAACGTGTACGAAGTCGGTGCCGGCTGGGTCGCACAAGTGCGCTGGCAGCGTGCGCATGGCGTCGTGTTCCCATCAGCTGCAGACGGCATGAGCCTCGAGGCCATCGCCGCGCAGATCGACGAGATCGAGGTGAGTACCACAATACCTCTCTTCAAAGGATTGCTTTGTGCTTTGTAACTCACAATATCTGTGCGTGTTGTTTCTATGGCTGATTAGAACTTCAACGCCAACCCCAAGAGCTACCCGACGAGCCTCCAGGACTCGCTCGAGCACATCCGAGGCCTCTTCAAGGACGACAAGTAGACACGGCTCCTGTTTAACAGCTACGGTACACGGGTATTTTTGACAACATAATAGCTCGACGTGGCTCTTGAGGTCTGACCGAATAGTCGTTGCCGAAGGCAACTCGAGTCCCGCTCAATTGACATCGCGAAACGATGTCAGGTGAACACAAAGGGGCTTGCCGGTTTGTGAGTGAATAAATTAGTGTTTTCATTTGTTTTGTGTCCTGCGGAGATTTTCTCATGACGCTACGACAACGTGCAGCGACCAAAACGCTTGCCAGCGCTCGGCTCGTAAACTAAATAGGCTGTGTGCTCGTGGACCTTGCGCCACTTTACATGAGCTTGGCGCTCGCGACGTCGAACGGGTTCTTCTTCGCGCCGGCGCTCGTCTTCTTCTTGGGGTCACCACTGCCGCTGAGCAGGTACTCGAGCGAGTAGACGTCCTTCACGTCCTTCTCGGTCTTGGACATGCTATTAATACCAGCAGAGGCGTTGGTCTTGAGCAGCGAGTTGCTCGAGACTTGGAACGGGCTCTTGCCGCCGTTGAGCGCCGCGAGGTTGAACTTGTCGGCAAGCGACACTTCGGTGCCGCGGCGCATGGCGGCCGAGTCCGACGCGATGGAGCGCGCGGCGCGGACGGTGGTCGGGTGTTGGATCACGCGCTTCATTCTGGTCGTGAGGTGGTTTGGCTTGGCTGGACGGAGACGACGTGTGCTAGACTGAGCAGATTCGAGAATGGCATGCTGTTTGAACCTGTTGAAGGCGAAGAACAAATTGCTTTTCGGCGACAACTTTTATCGGCTTTTCTTCGCGCTCTTGTCCGCACCAGTTGCTTTTCGGCACCTTCAAACCTATCAGAACACATATATTCACTTCGAAAGGTCATGAAAATGTGTTTCCACTGCAAAATAAACTGTGTAAATGAATACCCTGATGAAAACGACAATTGGTGTTCACGCCCTTTGGGCGAGATACCGTGTTCTTGAGCGGACTTCATCTCATGCATCCTGAACTGCAATCTCAGGCTGGTTGGCTGGAGACGCTTTGTCCCAAGCTTTTAGCTTTCGCCATGTAACGTTAGAGCAAGACCAAGCCAGGGTTGCTTGCTTCTTGGCTGGTTCATCCCATCATGTGAGACTTAGTTTACAAAAGCATGAGAAACACCCCACTTCCAGTTTTTTTCTCTGCTCTGCAGGAGCAGGCTGACTTGAAGGCATTCCACACCACCAGTTATCGGTCTCTCATGCTGATGTGATACCGCTGAGGCAGCAGCAAATTGCGCAATGCGCAGTGACTGGCTGACAAAAGCACAACACGCAAGCGCTCAATCGCTCCACGATCTGGTCATTTCGTCTACGATTGGCTCGAAACACGCTCGCTGGTCTGCGTCACGCCATTTGCGCAATCAGTGGCGTGGCTCAAAGCGGTGCGTCCAAACCAAGCAGGTGAAGACCAACTTGATCACGGACCAAAGTCAGCCAACGCTTCCGCACCTTTAGCAATTATATAAAGGTCCATAGTTTTCGAATGTAAAGAGCACTTGATATCGTTTATATACACTTCAACATCTTTTTCCACAGTTAAAGAGGGTGAAAGTAGCATCTGCACTCCAAACTCAACCCATTGCATGTTGCTTGAGTGTAAAATGTTGTTCGAATGTAAAATACCCTTCAATAGAGCGCTCTCTGATATTATTGCCCTTCACGAAAGAATGCACACTCAAAAGAACCCGCGCAGAGCATGGGCGGAAGAAGTACGGTCTGATTCGCAAGCAACGCATGTGTGGCTGTGTTTGGTTGTTGTGCGGACAAGCGCTGTTGTGTGAACAAGCTCCTGTAAAATGACGGCGCGGCGCCCTCCCTCCTTCGTCTGCATTCTCCAACCAGCTGACAACAAGAAGTGACAACAGAAGAATGGTGAAAATGACGACGACGCGCGAGTCGACGCCGCTGCTCTACGGCACGGACGATGTCCAGTATGAGCGCCAGCAGCAGCAGTCGGCCGGCCGCCGCTGGAAGATCGCGGTCTCAGCCGCCGCGCTGCTGTGCGTGGGCGCCTGGGCGAGCGCCTTCAAGGGCAACGACGTCGTCGCCAGTGGTGAGACGACGGTCGGCAAGGCCATGCGTGGCGCACAGGTGGACTTCCACAAGGTCAAGCACAGCAAGGCTGACGACGCCACGGCCGAGTTCTTCAAGAGCTTAGAGGCTTTCAAGAACGAGAGCGCCGACCCGTGCGTTGACTTCTTTGAGTACGCGTGCGGCGGCTGGCTCGCGACGAACCAGATCCCGTTGGACGGCGCGATCATCGACGCCTCGTTCTACGTCGTCGGCGAGGACAACAAGAAGATCGTGCGCAAGATCATCGACTCTAAGCCGCCAGTCATCTCCGAGTTTTACGCGTCGTGCTTGAGCAGCCCAGAGGTTGATGAGGACGCCGTTGCGTATGTGTCCAAGATCGTGGACGCGATCCAGCAGCTCAACAGTACTGTGTCCCTACTCTCGTACGCCGGCGAGCTAGACCAGTCCTACGGCATCAGCTCGTTCTTCTCCGTGGGCGTGGGTGCAGACCCGCAGGACCCG
>JAASFY010001032.1:0-12919 GCA_023334035.1 Globisporangium okanoganense
CTTATATAAAGTACTTTTTCGGGTTTGCATGCCGTGTATCTCTATCGATTTTTGGCTAATCAACACACTTGAAACGTGTCTAAAATCGGCGTTCTCCAACGATGATTGGCTATGAATATGAAATCTGACAGGTGACTGGAACCATAAAAACCTAGCCCTACGGGCCACTATTATGGCAGTGAGACTAATTGCGGTGACCACTGTACCGAAGCCTGGTCTCCGGTATCGGTACCGTTTTTTATTTTCCCCATTTTGCGGAGAGTTTTTTTACGAGCGCGTTTTCACAGCTCCACTGGACGACGTGACTTTGGAGCTCAAAGGGTCAAAAAGCGCTGGTCAATTGGCAACTGAGCAATCGAACTGAAGCCCCATGGCCGACCACCAGCAGCACGAGCACGCGCCCGACCCGAATGACCGACCGGTCTCCCAGCGACCAGAGTACGTAGGCTCATGCACGTGTCGCTCTCACCATGGTCCCTGCTGCAGGACACTCATCTCGCCGTCTTGTTCTATCTGATTGTGTATGTCACAGGCGCGTGCGTCCGCGTCGCCTCGAGCCGGACACGCTCTCCTACCTGAAAGAGGTGACCGAGATGATGGCGCAGCCAGCGGAAGACGCCACGGAGGACGAAGTGGAGCTGCTCCTCTGGAATGTGCTGGAAGAGCTCGCGCCGCGCGCCGCAAGTGCGGCCTCGGACCGCCACGCCGGGGAGCTCATCGAAGTGTTCCTGCACAAGATGAGCGACGGCCAGCTGCGCTACTTCTTCAGCAAGATGCACGGGTACTTCAGTCATTTGTGGACGAACCGCTACTCGTCGCACGTGCTCCAGAACCTTCTCTCGCGAGCCAGCGGCGTCGTGGAGAAGGAGCAACAGGGGGCCACGGACGACCCGAACGACGAGGATGACCGGCTGAAGGAGACGCCGCCGATGAGCCACCTGATCATCACGATGGTGAAGGAAGTGGAGGGCGAGTGGCTCACGCTCATGAACGACGTGAGTGCAAGCCACGTCATGCGCTCCGTGCTCGCGGTCCTCGCTGGCAAGCCGCTGGTCGCGGAGAAGCGCGGCAAGAAGGGCAAGCACCGCGTCGTCACGTTCAACGAAGCCAAGGACGGCTCTGTGATCACGTTCGAGATTCCGTCGACCTTTGACGACCTGTTCACTGAGATCTTGATGAACTTCATGTCGGCGCACTCGCACGAGATCCTCAACCTCATGTACGACCCGAACTCGGGTCCGCTGATCGCCAGCGCGCTCAAGCTGGCGCCCGCAAAGAGCAAGATGACGCTCGTGGAGCGCGTGCTACGGTGGGACGACGAGGAGGCGAGCCAGAAGGCGTTCTACGACTTTGCGGGCGACGCCGTCACGAGCCACTTCCTTGAGGCGCTTTTCGCCGCCGTGGACGACAAGTTCTTCGCCAAGCTCTTCCACCGCTGCATCGAGGGCAAGATGGTTGAGTTCGCGCAGCACAACATCGCCAACTACGTGGTGCAGAACGCAATCCAGCGCGTGAACTCGGAGAAGCTCGCGGTCGAGGTGCTGGCGGAGCTGCAGCACTCGCTCTGGACGCTGCTGACCATGGGGCGACCAGGCGTCGTCTGGCGCCTCGTGGAGCTCTGTGTCAAGTTCAAGCTGCAGCAGCATGAGATCTTTGGCCTCCTGGTGGACGCAGTCAAGAAGATCGAGAGCAAGAAGCCCGAAGCTGTGCAGAAGGACTTTGTGTCTGCGCTCCTGGGCCTGCAGCTCTCCACGGGCAGCGCTGCGAAGATCAACTTGAACGTTATGGGCGCCAAGCTCATCGCCGAGCTCATGAAGTTCGAGTACGCCGACTGGGTCGCGCCGCTTTACAAGGGCATCCTCGCGCTCAACACGGCGCAGCTGGTGGCGCTCGCCAAGGACTCGACGGGCAGTCGCTTCGTCATCGAGCCGATCTGGGAATCGGAGAGCGAGGAGACCAAGTGGGTGCGCGAAGCCCTCTTCGAGCGGTTCGTGGGCAGCTTCGGGTCGCTCGCGATGGACCGCCTTGGCGCGTTCTCGGTCATGAAGTGCTACGAGAAGCTCGAGCTCGCGCAGAAGGTCGTGGTCGTCGAAGAGCTCGTCCAAGTGGAGAGCAAGCTGGCCGGAAGCCACTTCTCGCAGCTCGTGATGAATACGTGCAACCTCTTTGAGTTCCGCAACAACCGCGAGAAGTGGGAGGCGCTATACGAGAAGAAGCACAAGATCGCCGCGCTCTTCAAGGACGTCGTGAACGACGACGACGACGAGCCGACGACGAGCAAGAAGAGCAAGAAGAGCAAGACGAGCTCCAATGCGGATGACGCGGCCAAGAAGAGCAAGAAGAAGCGCAAAATCACGATAGAGGAGGACGCCGAGGCCTCGGAGAAGCGTAAGGAGGTCGCGGAGGCGAGCGCCGACGTGGCGAGCATCATGGACGCCCTGCGAGGCGGTGGCGGCACCAAGAAGGAGAAGGCGAGCAAGAAGCATAAGAAGAAAGCATAAGGCGCATTTACCATAATAAAGTTTCGTTTCATTCTTTTTCAGCGCGGATTATTTGCCATTTGTGAACATGGCGTCAGCTTTGTCAGAAACACATTACATCCCGTCTACAATCTCTACCATAAATCGACAAATTTGTGAGCAAGCTAAATTTGTACTACCTCTGTTCCACATTAATAGGGACATATCTTTTTTCGTTTGGTCCACATCAATAGGGATATTAAAATGATATGTCCCTATTAATGTGGAACAGAGGTAGTACTTACATGGAGCTTCCCAGTAGCTGCATTTTGCTTTTGGCGCCAAATGTAATCGTACTTTACCAGATCCTTACAGTACCATTCCGGTTTTGGCGCGGTGGTTGGAACAAAAAGCCAAAAGCGATCGGTCAAAGCAAAGAGCTCAAGGGGGGAAGCGTCAGGAAGGATCCCGCGCAGCATGAAGCACATCGAGGACGACGACAAGAGCTCCGTCAGCGGCAGCAGCAGCAGTGGCGGGAGCAGCCCCAGCGCCGCCGACAGCTCCCACGACGACGCTGCGTCCGACACGGGCTCCAAGAAGGCGGACGAGGGCGGCGACGTGTCCATGGACGAGGATGACGATGCGGCTGCAGGCGACGACGAGGAAGACGCCGTTGACGCTGACGACGACGACTCGAAAGACGCAGCGAAGGATGACGTGGAAGACGTGAAGCTGCTCTCGAAAGAGGAACGCGACGCGCTCTTGGAGGAGGAAGCGGCGGTGCTGCAGCAACAGCGAGACCTGCAGTCCAAGTCCCTCGAGGCCGTGAAGCAGAACCTGGCGCAGGACACTGAATGGAGCAAGAAGTCTGCGCGGGAGAAGAAGATGGCGTTCCTCATGGCACAGGTGCGAAATAGAAATATCAATGCGTTATGCGAAGCAGTGGTCATTTTGAGTCATAGCACTCCTTACTAACGATCGCGTGTGTCTTGCCAGTCGGATGTGTTCACGTCGTTCTTGATGGGCGGCTCAAGCACCATGGGGAAAGAGATGACGAAGAACAAGGCCGCCGCGAAGGATAAATCTAACTCGCGCCGCAACAAGAGCAGCGAGCTCGAAGACGCCGAGGCCGTGGCCGAGATGGACGAGTCCCGCTTCACGCGTGTGACGCAGCAGCCAAAGAGCATCAAGTTCGGCACCATGAAGCCGTACCAGCTGGAAGGGCTTAACTGGATGATCCGACTCCACGACTCGGGCGTCAACGGCATTCTGGCCGATGAAATGGGGCTCGGCAAGACACTGGTAAGCAAACGTTCACGCCCATTTCATCTTGTTGTTTGATCTGTAGATACTAACTCACTGTCTGTTGTTCGTTTTCAGCAATCGATCTCGCTGCTCGCGTACCTGCGCGAGGCCCGCGGCATCGAAGGTCCGCACATCATCATCGTCCCTAAGTCCACGACGGGCAACTGGATGCGCGAACTCAAGCGCTGGTGCCCGTCGATCCGCGCGTTCAAGTTCATGGGTAGCAAAGAGGAGCGCGCGGCCCAGCGCGAGACCGTTGTGAAGCTGGACTTTGACGCGCTCGTGCTTTCGTACGAAGTGGCGATCATCGAGAAGGCCGTGCTCCAGAAGATCAAGTGGAAATACATGCTTATCGACGAGGCGCATCGCGTGAAGAACGAGCACTCGAAGCTCTCGAAGGTCGTGCGTGAGTTCAAAGTGGAGCACCGACTGCTGATCACGGGCACGCCGCTGCAGAACAACCTGCATGAGCTCTGGGCGCTGCTCAACTTTTTGCTGCCGGACATATTTACGGACTCGGAGGACTTTGACTCGTGGTTCAACGTGGACGAGGAGAAGGGGCAGGAGAACGTGATCAAGAAGCTGCACACGGTGCTGCGGCCGTTCCTCCTGCGTCGCCTCAAGGCCGACGTGGAGCACTCGCTGCCACCCAAGGTCGAGACAAAGCTCTACGTGGGGCTCTCAGAGATGCAGCGCGAGTGGTACATGCGCTTGCTGCACCGCGACGCGACACACTTGAACGCCATCGGTGGCAGCGACCGCGTGCGATTGCTCAACATCCTGATGCAGCTGCGCAAAGTGTGCAATCACCCGTACCTCTTTGAAGGCGCGGAGCCTGGCCCACCGTACATTGAAGGCTCGCACCTGTGGGAGAACTGCGGTAAGCTAACTCTACTGCACCGCCTGCTGCCGCGTCTCAAGGCCCAGCAGTCGCGCGTGCTGATCTTCTGCCAGATGACGTCCATGATGGACATTCTCGAGGACTACATGCGCTACAACTCGCATGACTACTGCCGCCTGGATGGCTCGACCAAGGGTGAAGACCGCGACTACATGATGGAGGAGTTCAACGAGCCGACGAGCACCAAGTTCTGTTTCCTCCTGAGTACGCGCGCTGGTGGGCTTGGTATCAACTTGGCGACCGCCGACATTGTGATCCTCTTTGACTCGGACTGGAACCCGCAGGTGGACCTCCAGGCCATGGACCGCGCGCATCGTATCGGCCAGAAGAAGCTCGTGCGCGTCTTCCGCTTCATCACGGACGGCACCGTGGAGGAGAAAATCGTCGAGCGCGCCGAGCGGAAACTGTACTTGGACGCTGCAATTATCCAGCAAGGACGCCTCGCGCAACAGAACCGCAAGCTCTCGAAGGACGAGCTCATGACAATGGTGCGCTTCGGCGCCGACGAGATCTTCAACGCGCGCGGCTCGATGATCACGGACGACGACATTGACGCGATCCTGGCCAAGGGCGAAGAGCGCACCGAGTCGATGAAGGCCAAGATCGCCGCCGACATGCAGCACAACCTGGCGAACTTCTCGCTCTCGGACGACAGCGCGAACAATGTGTCGAGTCTTTACGAGTTTGAAGGCGAGGTGTTCGCGAAGGATTCGAGCACGGGCCAAGTGCTGCCGTCGACGTTCATCGCGCTCCCGCAGCGCGAACGCAAGGCGAACTACAACGAGGACGAGTACTACCGCAAACAGGCAGGCATCGTCAAGGCCAAGAAGATCAAGAAGGACGACGTGCCCAAGACGCCGGTTGTGCACGACTACCAGTTCTTTAACCAGGAGGTGATGGTCGCGCTGCTCACCAAGAAGAACCAGATTGAGATCCGCCGCAAGGAGCTCATGCGACTCATCAAGGAGGCCAAAAGCGAGGAGCAGCGGCTCAAGCCCAAACCCACAAAGAAGAAGAGCGTGACGGAGGGTGGGGCCGAGGACGGCGGCGCGTCTGCGTCCAACTCTGGCGGCGAAGAGGACGCGGACGAGAATCTCAAGTCGCTGCAGCTCGAGAAGGAGCTCGAGGAGACGGAGATGGACCCGAAGGACGCCAAGCAGCTCGAGCGCCTGGAGCGCGAGGGCTTTGGCGAGTGGACGCGTCGCGACCTCAAACAGTTTATCACGAGCTGCGAGCGCTACGGCCGCGCCGACCGCGTGAATGTCTGTACTGAAGTGGCGCAGGTGCTCGCGAAGGACGTGGAGCAGGTGGAGCGGTACTTTGACACGTTTTGGAAGCGCTACGTGGAGCTCAAGGACCACGCCAAGTACATTGAGAAGATCGAGCGCGGCGAGAAGCGCCTGGAGCGCAACGAGGTCGTCAAGCAGGCACTCGCGCGCAAGTGCAGCCGCTACAGCAACCCGCTGCGCGACATGAAGCTCCACTACCCGAGCGGCTACAAGAGCAAGGGTTACATCCTCGACGAAGACGTGTTTTTGGTCGTGATGATGAACAAGTACGGCCCGTTGGAGCACTGGAGCGAGATCCGCGACGAGATCCGCAAAGCGTGGCAGTTCCGCTTCGACTGGTTCTTCAAGTCGCGCACGATCGCCGAGCTGCAGAAGCGCGGCGAGATGCTCACGCGCATGGTGGAGAAGGAAAACGAGGAGCTCAAGACGAAGAGCGCCAAGGACGAGGACGAGCTCGTGAAGAAGGCCAAGAAGCCCAGCTCGTCGTCGTCGTCGTCCAAGAGCAAGAGCAAGTCCAAGAGCAGCAGCAGCAAGTCGGGCACCACGGGCTCGTCCTCCTCCAAGAGCAAGAAGCGCAGCAGCTCGTCGGCGCCGACGGCCTCCTCGTCGTCGTCTTCTTCCAAGAAGCACCGCTCCAAGTAGATCTCCCACTTGCATTTCATTTTACTCGCATGCATTATTTTCGTTTTCTATAAATATCCCCACTTTTAGCCAATCCGTCTTTTCGTGGTCTATTTTTGATATCCCTCTATATTCATTTTCTCTGATACATACATGAGGTCATCCTGTGCATGACTCGGAAATGGTGCGCGCGCCGCTCACCAAGGGCGTCGATGAGGACCTAGACGACGACGATGAGGAAGACTACGAATCTGACGACGTGCACCACCAACAGCAGCAGCAGCGCGTGCATCCGCAGGAGCTCCAGCGACAGCCAGTGCCCAGTGAGCTCCCCACTGCAGTTGCCTTGGCCGTGGCACAGACGAACAAGTACCAGCGGCGGCGCTCGTCGATCGTCGTCGCCACGCGGGCCGACGAGCTCTCCGACTCGCTGAGCGTCATGGAGGTGGGCGACGACAAGTCGCTCCGGCCGCGGTTCCTCAAGGAGCGCTCGGCCACGCACGCAGACCTCTCGGCCGCCTCGATGGAGCCCTTGACGGTGCCGCAGTCGAAAGCGGGCGCGTTCCTGCTCAGCGTCATGGCCAAGGCGAGGGGCTACAACTTGTACGACATGCGTCGCGTGCCCTTTGACCCGCACCGCAACACCTCTACCAACAACCTCAGCTACGCGAACCGCAAGAAGGAGCAAGGCGTGCCGCTGCGCAAGGGGAGCACGTCGACCCGCCGTCCCGGGGTATTTTCCGGCGGCTCGTCGTCATGCTCGCTGCTCGGCGAGCAAATGGACGAGCACACAGCAGAGAGTGTGACGCAGGAGCAACGCTCCATGGCGTCGCTCGTGCAGGAGCTGGGGACGCATCGGCAGCAGATCCTCAAGCAGCTCGACCTTCTGCACGAGTTGCTGCAGCGCCTGACGGAGGCGGAGAACGATCACCACGCACAGACGCAGCTCTGTAGGCAGCTCATGGACGCCAACTTCATCCGCGAGGTCGTCGCGAGTCTGCGCGAGTTCCGCTTCCACATTGGACTGCAGGTACGTACGTATATATTTATTTCGCTTCTTGAGGTGGTTTTTGACCAAAAAAACTGATTCATCATGGTTGGATGTCCTTTAGATGAGCGTAATCAGCATCCTGTCGATTTTGACAGAGCACTCAAGTCTGTACGCGTACGCGATGAGCGAGGTACGCTAAGCACTGTCGTCAATTTCATATCACAGTGGACAGTGTGGTAACATGTTCATGGTTTTACTGCAGAACGACATGGAGATCATTCTGCAAAAGGCTATGTCAGTGCACGCGGCTCATCAGCGTCTCATGGTGATGGCATCGACGCTGCTGCAGGCCATAGCTGAGTCCAAGACGTCCGCGAACGCCCGTGCGTACAAGGACAGCGAGGCCGAGAAGGCCAAGCAGCGCAAGGCGACTTTTGCCGAGGCCGTGGCGGCGGAGCTCGCGCACAAGTCCCGACTCCACGCTGCTGCCTCTGGGCATGCGACTGCGAACTCTCACCATTTACAGCAGAGGCACTCGTCTTCCTCCTCTTTGAGCGTGTCGAAAGAATTAGAGCAGCGTGGAAAAGGCGTGTTGTTGGATCCAGCCACCCAGGAAGACAGAGAGGATGCCTGTAATTTGGCGGAGAGAGGCCGCGTCCCCAGCCGCTCGGGCAGTCGTTTGCGCCGCGCACTGGCGGCGGACGTACGGCCGCCTGTGTTGAGTGCCAACTACCATCTCGAGTTTGCAAAGAAGAGCGCCACGCTGGAAACGCTACCTACTGGTCATACCACAGTGCAACAGCCCCCACTTTCTGCTGCGAAGCCAAACACGATGAAGAAATCCACCATCAGCGGTCTAGAACCTGCAGTAATTGGTCATCTGCGCCCCATGTCGTCACCTGCGAGAAGCTCCGCCCCAGCGCTTCATTTGCGTTCAGACTCGCTCGCGATCGCCGCGTACGCGGGCGCACCACTGTTTGTGGAGCCCTCGCCACTGTCCAAGCGCATGACGAACCGAGGCATCTCCAGTGCAAACGGCTGGCGCCGGCGTTTAAATTTCAAGAAGCGACCATCGCAGCGGATACCCACTTCGCTTGCGCCAGCCAGTGGTGGCCAAGATGGCGAAGACACTGGCGAGTCAAGAGATACTCATATGGCTGACCCAGTGAGTCACAAGCATGATGATGACCAGAATGGTGGACGAGAGAGCGAGTCACACGCTCCTACCACCAGCCGCTCTACAGCAAGCGACGCGTACGAAGACGAGACGTACGAGGATGACTTTGCAGATGACAGCGAGCCTAGCACGAGTCGGCTCGCGGACGCTCAGAGACTCGAATCCGACGCCGAGCTGATCGATTTGCTGCACGAGCTACGATTCCAAGATCCGCAATCAGGTGAAGTCAGCAACACCAGTGGCGACGGCATGAACTCGAACTTGCAGACTCAGGGCGCAGTTCTCGGCAAAGAAGAAACAGCGGAAGAACGTAAATTAGCTGCTGCTACGTGCATCCAGCGTCACGTGCGCGGACACGCGACGCGGAAAGCGAAAGCGACAGTGCAAGTGAAGGCGTCGCAGGTCAACAGATCGAAACGAGCTGCTGAAAAATGTCGGGACAACAAGATGAGAAGAACCAAATCCCATTGCGACACGCTGGCCACATCCAGCAGCGACAGGAAGATCGACCGGCACGAGTTACCCACGCAGCGAATGCAGGGATTTACTGACCACGGAGTCACGCGTTTGAAGCCACGGAGACTCTTAGCTCAGCTCCACCACGAAGCCTTAGCAGCGAGAGCGGGGGCTGTGGCCAAATCCAGTAACACACCCCAGAAGCAGACCATGAAGCGTCGCGAGCAGATCAAGAAACCCAGTTCAGCACCGAGTGCAATGTCTACTTCTCTTTCGGCTGCTTCATCGTCGCAGGCTTTGACTGAAGCCAGCAAGGACCAGCAAGGTGAGACAACGACACCGGACGCGCTCAAGCGCATCCAGGCGCTCTACTCGCAGGGCCTGGCTCACCACAAGGAGGACCACGTGGAGCTCGCGATCGCCTCGTACGAGGCGGCGCTGCAGATCCCGGCCGCTGGACGCGAGTTTGCGTCGCTGCACATCAATCTCGGGTCCGCGCTGATGACGCAGCTCAAGTTCGCCGAGGCGCTCGCGTCCTTCGAGCGCGCAGAACGCATTCATCCCACGAACGCCAAGGCGGCGTACAACTGTGCGCTTGCGCTAATGCACTTGAAGCGCACCTCTCAGGCAGAGGAGCGACTGAGAAAAGCGCTCGTGCTGGATCCAAGTCACGCGAAAGCCCTGCACGCACTGAGTCAACTGGGAAATTCGTCTGATCAAATCCTGGAACACACGTAGACACCACGTACAATAATAACTAGGAGCAAGAAGCGTAAAGGGACATGAAGTATTAAATATGTACACACGAAGCGCCTAACGTTATATGGAGATTGCGATTCCCATGAGGATTTAAGACGGCGAGGCGAGGGTAAGGACGCGGAGAAGCCTAATGTTCTGGAACCTGGGTTTTGATTTCATTAGCATCGAAGTAACACACATGCAAGCCTCTACGAGCTCGCACCATACAGAGAAACACCACCACACGCACGATTGATAGGCAATGAGCCAAATCCAGATTCCTCTTCCACCGAAGGACATTCGCGCCAAACTCACCATCTCGAAGCTCTTGGAAGTCGGCAGCGAGCCTTCTACACGATTTCCATCGACCGCTTTCCTCTCCGCGGGCTCAACTGCTGCAGTTCCACGTTGTCGTCGCGCGCATAGTCGTCATCCTGAATCTTCTGAGGGGTCATCACGCGGAATACGAACGACTGGGCAACGATATCATGCTGGCGAGGGCTGCTCAGACTGATCGGCATGGCGACAGAGTACTTCACTCGGTTGCCAAACTTCTCATGCTTCGAGATGAGGTAGATCCCAACCAACACGAACGCAATCGCCGACGGGAACATGGTCCACTGCGTCGACGTGAAGTTGTGCGCCTGCTGGAAGAACACCACACCGCTGATGTTGCTCATACTGATCCAGAACGCTTGAAACACTGGGTACGACGACATAGTGTCGCCCGACATCGTCGCCATGTTCAGGGTGTGGGTCTGCGTCAACAGGGTGGCGACCATGCCGCCGATGAGCACGTAGGTACCAAAGTACGCAAACTGGTTGTCTCCGCTGAGAGACGATGAGATCATTTCAGCGACACACTTGGCGAGCAGCACGGACTGCGCGCCGATGGTTCCAGAGATCGCAGCCCAGTATAGCGGCAGCTTCGGGTCGATGATGAGCGTGTGTTTCTCCACTTCGCCTTCGTACTTGCGGTCCGAGAAACTCTTGAGCTTGGCGAGCGTGTGCTCAATCTCGTCCAGGTTATCATCTTCTTCACCTGGGATGCGGCCACGAGGCGAGAGCGAGAGGGTGTCTCCCCAGATCGGCGACGGGAACGGAGACATCATTGCCGAGCGGGACACGTGGTCGTCTTCAATCTCCTCCTCGTCCTTCGCACTTCCCGACGCGTCATCGCCGTCCTGCTTGTTCTTCGCCGCGATCGCCGCCAACTCGATCTTCTTCATCTGCAAATCCTCTACTTTTCCCTCGCCTTCCTTGTCATTCGCGGCGACACGCAGCGCAGGCGCCTTCGAACGGCGCACGCGCAGGTACAGCGTCATGACGAACGCGGTGGTGATGAAGCAGTAGAGAATGAACGGCGCAGCTTCCATGAGCTTGTAGATCTGGTCCATCTTGTAGTGTCCTTCTTCTTCCTCGCTGGCGGCCGCAAGGATGACGACGCCGACCGTCACGAGCGCCACGCCCGTGATGTCGGTGATGTAGAGACTCTGCTTGAGCCAGAAGCGCGACATTAGGCAGTTGCCAAGGATCGTGGAGCCGCCGCCGAGCGACGCCACGAGCGTCTGCGGCGCGAACCCGAGCGCGAAGAAGTCACCGAGCGAAGCGGCCACGACGCAGACCATGCCGACCCACCAGATCGGGCGCAGGTGGTACGGCCGTGGGTTGGCGCGCAGCTCCTCCTTGTCGTGCGAGTACTTTTGCAGGTTGACGCCGAAGATGGAGGCGAGCGCCGCCACCACCGCAATCGCGCCGCCGATAAAGTCGCTCTTCATACTGCTCAGTCGTCGTTCGCTCCGTCACTCGTCGTCGTTGCCTGTCTCTCTTCTCTGCTGCTGCTGATCTTGCGGAAGGCCGAGTGGGTGTTTCTCTGTTTGAGGGCAGCCTGACTGACTGACTCTTCTTGCGATTTTGGTTTTTTTTGGGAGAGGGGGAAATCCCTTATATTTGAATACCGATATCCCGGAAGTCCAGAAGCGATACATGCAAATAGGAAGGGTTTTAAGTGGTAAAACATCAATTTTTTGCGCCTTTTTTAGCGATCCAAAGTCGATCGGGGATGTCGCCACTCACCCTGGATTTTTCAGATGATGTGAAAAGTCGCTTGCCACGTGTATTCTTCGCATTACCAAACTTGAGAGCTCGTGGTTTCTCCAGGCAGCTTTGCAAACTGGTCAAATGCCTGAATGATGATGTTTGGACGTCTCGTCAAATACAAAGACGAGCGGCTCTCGAATCATGATGTTTTGTCTGTGAGAATGCTTTGTAGTCCTAACTGTGGCAAATACTGGCTCGTAGCCACCGCTTAGATTCAATTGGTGACATTGTAATTGTAGTTGTATCCTTTGATTTTTTCGATTTGTTCCGTCCTCTGCGTTTCGAAAAACACAGCTGTTTTCAACTGATAATATTGGTCTTGTACCGGTATTTTTGCGCCACAATCTGTTGATGCCATTTTGGCATGCGCGTCTGCAGAAATGCGTTGTGACAGGATTGATAGGCGACTGTTTCGTTTGAAAAATATACTGTTGGGCTGCGCGTTCAATGCCGTGCTCATGTTGTAGTCCACGCCGTCGGCAAAACGGATGTGGTCGTCCCAGGCGATATGGCCCGCGTTCGCAGCGATACCGGGCGCACAACAATCTCCCAGCCATTTTTTGCGATGTGGAGCAGTTTTGTGTGTGCTGCGATGGTGCGATGGTGACCTGTGGACGGGTTCGCGATCAATTGTCTGGATTATTCGGTTTTGGGAATGAACCAATGTTCCCGCCAAGATTTTATAGGTTTCATCAGTTAATATTTTGCAGTAATTAAATTCATTTGACTATAACATAACTATGTACAGTCACACCTCCCATTAACTAAACCTTTCAAACTTTACCACCTGTCTAAAATATTCACCGCTTCTTTTTTATCTCTCTAATATGATCAGTCTTTTTTACAAACACTGGTGATTCAAAAAATGGCGGCACAAAAGAA
>JAASFY010001033.1:0-12898 GCA_023334035.1 Globisporangium okanoganense
TATCTCTATTTCCAGGCGTATTTTTGTTTTTGGCTCGCCATTTGATTAGGACTCCTTGTAATTGAGCACAATAAACGTCAAATCGTTTATAAATGCGTTTTCTATTCGCTTTGAAAGTTTAATGGTCTGAACAGCTTTTGCCGCTTCAAAATTCAAATTTTCATGGGTGACCCTATTCCTATTTCCAGCACTGTACAAACCCCGACATTCGCAACGTATTTCGTGCAAAACAAGAAGACAATCTAACAGGTTTATTCTGTGCCAATGACACTTGTTTATTCTCATCCATGGCTGTCGTGATTTTGCCAACATAATATCACCCTATGTTGTTTGTCTGCATTTCCTCTCCATTCGTAATTGCACAGCAGTCGATGTGCTTTTTCAAAGCAGTCGTTGTGCTTTTTTTAAAGTATTTACCATTTTAGAGAGGGCAGATGCTGGATTTGACCATATTATGGAGTCTTCAGTTTTGAAGGGTGATTAGTAATGGGAGGTGTGACTGTATATTGCTTTTAATCAGTTTACGTCATCAGATACAAAAATGATTAAACATACGGATAAATGTTGGCTTGTCCTTTTGTGTGAAAATTGCTACAGTCACACCTCCCATTACTAATCACCCTTCAAAACTGAAGACTCCATAATATGGTCAAATCCAGCATCTGCCCTCTCTAAAATGGTAAATACTTTAAAAAAAGCACAACGACTGCTGCGCAATGGAGAGGAAAACGCAGCAGACTGCTGGTGCCGGATGCGTTACGTACGGATGAGCTAAGTGCATTGCTAAATATATGACACACCGGGAAAAGTTGAAGCTTTGAGCTTTACAGCAGCATTATGACAACCTACCGGTAATACCAGCTCAGCTTATTGACCCCCAAAAAACGGTATTTCGCGAGACAATCATTCGCTGGATCCCACTGTAAATATGAGTGGCATGACATTCATTTATAGAGGTCTGGTCGTCAATCAAATGAGACAGCCATCAACTGAGCTCAAATGAATGGATGGCCAGCAAAGGGCAGAAAATAGACAGTCGCAGTTGCTTCAACACACACGAAAAGAATTCAGACCGCAGACAGTGGACGAACGCAAAGCGCATCACCAGTGCGCAGTTGGTGGGTTTCCCTCTCATGGTGGTGGCTGATGTGCAATGCAGAGCATTGACGAGTGCGCACCTGCTGGCCATTCAAATTTCGAAGCTGCACGTCCATGACGACGTCCTGCTCGCTTGATGGAAGGGAGCTGCTCCATACACGAGCCACCTTCCGTGCCTCTCATTCCAGAATCCGCTAGTCTCGCGCGCGCACTCGCTCTCCGCTCTGTTTCAAGTGAAGACTCACAGCCTCTCTCTCCGCCACGATGAGCAGCAACACGTCGAACGAGAAGACGAGTCTGCTGAGCAAGAAGAACGAACCCGAGCCGGAAGCGCTGTCGACTCGCCAGCCACAGGACAAGCGCGATGGCGGTGTGCTGAAGAAAGCCGTCGTTGACCCGCGCGTACCGGGCGTGCACGACCTCATCCCGCTCAACCAGGAGCTCTGGGAGCTCACGAGCATGGCGATCCAGCTCTCGTTGCGCCAGATGGTGCGTCAGGCCATGACGATCACCGACAGCGCGTTCCAGGGCCACATCGGCACCAAGCAGCTCGCCGGTGTCTCACTCGCGGCCATGTGGATGGGCGTGCCGTCGACGTTCATCCAGTTCTCGATCCAGGCGATCAGCACGCTATGCAGCCAGGCGTACGGCGCCGGTAACAACAAGCTCGTGGGCATCTGGCTGCAGACTGCGATTATCTTCTCGGTCATCGGCGCGATCCCCGTCATGATCTACTACTGCTGCGTCGGGTACTTTATTGCGATCACCATGGACGACGACGAGACGGTGCACTACGGCAGCCAGTTCGCGATGGTCATGGCCCTGGGACTCATCCCGCAGTACATCTACGGCGCGTGCTCGACGTACTTTGCCGCGCAGGGCATCATCATGCCGGCGACGATCTGCAGCGCGCTCACGATGATCTTCAACGTGTTCTTCAACCAGCTCTTCATCTACGGCGCCTTTGGCTGGGAAGGGCTCGGTTTC
Source organism: Globisporangium okanoganense (assembly GCA_023334035.1). Lineage (NCBI taxonomy): Eukaryota > Oomycota > Peronosporomycetes > Pythiales > Pythiaceae > Globisporangium > Globisporangium okanoganense. The sequence goes on from JAASFY010001033.1 coordinate 2,086, forward strand.
ATCGGGTCCCCTCTCGCGACAGTCACGAGCACGTGCCTACAGCTCGTGGTCTTCCTGCTCTACACGGTCTGGTGGAAGCGCTACCACGACAAGTACTGGGGCGGCTGGACGCGCGAGTGTCTCGAGAAGGAGCGCGTCAAGGTGTTCCTGCGCCTCGCGATCCCCATGGGTGCGTCCTCGGTCGTGGACTGGGCCTCAGCGGCGATCGCGGGCGCGTTCTCAGGCTTCCTCGGTCCCAACATTGCCGCCTCGCAGTCCGTGCTCGGTGGGGTATTTGGCGTCGCGAACTCGGCCGTGAGCGGCTTTTCGACGTCGACGCAGATCCGCATGTCGCGGTACCTGGGCAAGGGCAGCGCCGAGGCCGCCAAGCGCGTATTGTACATTGGCTCGACGATCGTCTTCTCCGGCGCGATCGTCATGCTCTGCCTCGTGCTCACGCTGCGCAACTTCATCTTTCAGATCTGGAGCAACGACCCAGTGATCATCGACATGTGCTCATCGGCGCTGCTCGTGTTCGTGATCTGCATCCTCGTGGCCTTTGTGCGCTTCTTGCTGACCGCGGTCATGAACGCGCTCTCGCTCGCGCACATCAACTTGTGGGCCAACAACTTTGCGTCCTGGTGCATCTACGTGCCCTTTAGTTATTTGCTGCCGATCACCTGGGGCTGGGGGCTCGACGGCTTCTGGTGGGCGGATACCTACGGCGAGATGTTCAAGGTGCTCATCCTGCTCTGGGGCGTCTCGCGCGTCGACTGGCACGTGGCCGCCAAGCGCGCACAGGAGGCCGCCGAGGCCGCCGGACTCGACGACGACGACGCGCAGCAGGAGCAGCAGCAACTGCTCGCGTACGAGAACGAGGCGCTCGTGGGCCGCACGCCTGAGTCCTTCCGCACGCCCACGTCCATGACGCCCTCGACGTCGTATCTCACGCCTGTCGCGCGCCGCCGCGCGCGCTCGGTCGCGACCCCAAAGGCGGCAGGAGCTCGGGCCCAGACCCCGAGCGCTCGCATGCACGCCTAGCTTCAGTTGACAACCTAGAATAAATATGAAGACTAGGAATGAACAGCAACCGTGTTCGCGAGAGACGACGCGCTGTCCGCCGCTACGACTGCTTTAGCCGCCCTCGTTTCTCAGCAGGCCTGACCAATATGTATATATTTTTTATATTCGACACCCAGATCAAACAACTATAATGGCGATTGGTGCAAACATGTTCGTGACCGCGCAGAATTTCCCCAATAAATGCGAATGAATAAAGAATACGCTTAGCGTCTGCCAGAAGTGAGATCCTACTTGACGCACGTGCCCCAGAGTCTATTCTAAGTTCCTCTTCTGCTTCGTGATGGACCAGAAAGCAGCACACCATCGGCTGACTCGTGCTGGGCTGTTTGTCGACCAAGAAGACCGCCCACGTTGGCTATCAATAGCGCGCAAAGGTCAGCCTTCTCTCTCTCTCTCTAAACTTTGCTTCACGCTGGCCGCCATTCTCGGCAGGACGCGGAGCCATGGACCCGCAGGCCAAGGAGCTGAATGTGCTCGTGCGCCACGTGCCGCGCATCGTCGTCTCGCGGTTCATCCGCAAGCCCGAGCGCCTGCGCGGACCCGAGTCTACGTCATTCACGGCCGTACTTGCGCTCTTTGACATCTCGGGTTTCTCGTCGCTCGGCAGCAAGCTCAGCGACGACGAGCGCTTCCGCATCAACAGCAAACCAGCGATGGGCGGCAGTCGCTTCAGCAGCAGACAAGGACCCGCCTCGAGTGAGGTCACGAGTCGAAACTCGCTGCCGACCATCCTCCCCACAACCACAGACGACTTGAAAGGCCTGAGGCGGAATTCACAGCTACGTAGCAGCGAAGGCAGCGCCGGGCGTGAGGCTGAGAACGTCAACATCATGCCCCGCGACCTCATGGTGCAGCGCCGCCTGAGCTCCAACCTGGTCATGTCGAACCAGAACATTGGCCAGCGGTCAGTGAACTTTGTGGGTCGCTCGAAGCCGGCTGCACCCCAGGGCGTGGCCGTCGAGACGCTCACAAAGACGCTCAACAAGACGCTCGAGCCAGTCATTGACGTCATTCTGCAGCACGGAGGTGACATCATCAAGGTATAAGCCCTGTAGCCGAGGTTTTACAGGGTATCCGCACAGCGCTAGGCTAACTTTAGCATTCTCTGTGTCTATAGTTTGCAGGCGACGCGATCATTGTGCTGTGGGAGACCGAGGCGAGCCTGGGCGAGGAGACTTCGCCGGGTCACCTCACGTACAGCGCCGTGCGCTGCGCACTCGAGGCATTAGAGGTGCTCGAGTCCATCTCTGTCTCGAATGGCAACCTCTCAACTCTGGGCATGCACGTGGGCATCGGCGTGAGCAAAGTCACGGGCAACCACGTCGGCGGCGTGCTCAACCGGTGGGAATTCTACCTGGGCGGCGACGCGAATCGGCAGATCAGCGTCGCCGAGCAGGACGCCAAGAAGGGGCAGATCGCGCTCTCGCACGAGGCCCATGAGGCGCTTCAGGCCTCGCTCGAGAGCCTGGACATTGAGTTCGAGGCCGGCGCGACGGCCAATGGGAACCATATTGTCTGGCACGCCTCGCGGTCGTCGCACCACCGGCGGCGGCGAGTCCCCCACTTGCATCCAACCCGCGAGCTCATCCCATTCCTGCGAGGGTACGTGCCCGGGACGATCTCGTCCTACCTGCAGAAGGGGCTCGTGCTCAACCCGTGCACGCGCAACGTGACGGTCGTGTTTATCAAACTTGAGGGCATCAAGGAGATTGAGGACGCGGCCCAGCAGCTCGAACAGGTGCACAAGTACTTGTGTCTGATCCAGGAGTCCGCGTACAAGGTCCAGGGTACGCTGCGGCAGTTCGTGATCGATGATAAAGGCGCCGTGGCGATCGTCGTGCTCGGTCTGCCACCATTCTACCACGAGAACAACGGTGTGGTGTGATTTATAGTCTGTCGTTTGACAGCTTTGCTTCGTGACTGATCCATGGCTGTTGCTTGGTTGATATTCCATGCCTGAGCAGCACTGCGAGGCGTCAAGCTGGCGAGTTACCTGCTCGACAAGGAGATCCCAGCCTCGATCGGGTACGACTTGACCGGATTACTAAGCTCACACTTGTGCACTCGCTCACAACAACCCTTGTTGTATTGTCATTTAGCGTGACGACTGGGAACGCGTTCTGCGGCTCGATCGGCAGCAACGTGCGCGCCGAGTACGCGGTCGTGGGCGACGTGATCAACCTGGCGGCGCGGCTCATGTCGGCCGCGCAGATCGGCGAAGTGCTCTGCGATGACAAGACCCGCGACGAGACGAAAGAGTTGATCGAGTACCTCGAGCCGCAGGAGATCAGCGTCAAGGGCAAGAGCGCGCAGGTGAAAGTGTACCCCGTGCAGCACCAGCAAACCAAGACGAGTCTGGACCCGAACCTGCTGCTGGACTCGGCCCACGCGCTGCCCTACGGCTGCGAGCAGATCGTGGAGAACGTGCCGCTCTTTGGCTCGTCTTCTTTACGAAGCGATCGCCGTGGGGGCATTACAGCCGCCACCGCAATCAACGCCCACCCACAGCACCGCGTGCTCATTGTCGCGGGTGAGACCGGCACGGGCAAGACGATGCTGCTGCGACACTTCCTGAGCCACCATGGGCGCTGCTTCATGGGCTCAGGGGACCCCGTGGACGCGACAAACGAGTTCCACGCCTGGGGCGGCATTGTGCGCGAGATGACGACTCGCACTGTGAAAATGGCGAAAGGCTCGCTGATCGCGGACCTGTCGTTCACTGGGGAAACCAGTCAGCGCAACTACGAGGACCGGATAGACAGCGTCGTCGCGGTCAACCAAGAACCAGATGCTGAGTTTGCTGGGGCCGATGCTTCAGCTTTAGCTACTGATGAGTCACGGCCAGCAGCGAAAGTGGTGGATCTCAGGAGCTTCACGGGCGAGCGGTCCAACAGCGAAGCTAGCGTCGCGAGCAGCGAGAAGAGCACTCTATCCACAGCCTTACATCAGCTAGGCATGTTGGCTCTTTCAAGGCCCATGGACAGCCTCACATCGACTTACGAGCGCGTGGCGGTCGTGGACTACCTCGTGCACAAAGCGCGCATCTCGCGGTCCATGGTACCCATCCTGAACGACCTGCTGCCGTACGACCAACTCTACCAGGGCTCCTTTGGGGCGTTCATGCGCGGCGAGGAGCGCTCCAAGGCGCTCGAGCACATCATCTTCTCGATGGTCGAGGCGCTAAGTGCGCACAAGCCCATCCTCCTGATCTTTGACAACGCCCAGTGGATGGACGGCATGAGCTGGAGCCTCGTGCTCAAGGTGCTCGAGGAGCTCCCGAACGTCTACTGCTTGATTGGCACTCGTTCCCAGTCGCGCGCGATGAACCAGCCGCTCTTTGAGCTCATCGAGCAGCTGCCCTACGTCAAGCGCCAGGAGCTTCGACGGTTCTCGTACCAGGTCACCAGTCTCTTTCTCTGTCAGCACTACCACATTGCGATCATGGACACGCAGGTGCTCGACTTTGTGTACGCGCGCACCGATGGGAACCCCGCGGAGCTCATGAAGCTCATGGAGTTCATGATCGCGTCTAAGTACATTGCGATTGACCGCGTCTCTGGAGTCGTCACGATCCTCTCAGACCTGGATGATCTCGATATGCAGGTGCCTCAGTACACACGAGCCAGGGTCATGTCCTGTATAGACGCGCTCGATGGGCTCGCACAGCTGGCCATCAAGGTCATCAGCACCAACCCAGAGCCAGTGGAAGAACGAATGGTGAACCGGATCCTCAATATGTTCCTCACCGCCGACCGGGACGACAGTGGGAATGACCTAGAAGGTGGCGGATTCAAGCTCAAGGTCGCGCCCTCCGACTCGGGGCTCTCGATCCAGAAGCAGGTGCGCATTGGACTCGCCGAGTGCGAGAAGGAGGCGATTTTGACCATCGACGACCACAAGAAGATGCTGTTTTTCAACTCCGAGGAGATGCGGCTCGTGGTTTACGACACGATGCTGCCATCGCAACGCGAGGCGCTCCATGCGCTCTACTGCCACTGGTTCAGGGAAGCCACTGGTGGAGGCGAGTCTTCCCAGACAAGCCCAGGTCCACGCTCGTTGCCTAAGATCGGCTCGGGCACCTCCGGTACTGAGAATGCAGTAGGACGCACCCCCATGCAGCAGTACCAGCAACTGGCCATGCTCGGGTACCACCTGTCGCGCTCGGACAGCACCAAGACGGCGCTCGAGGCGTACCTCAAGGCGAGCGAGCAGGCCATCGAGGCCAAGGAACTGGCGTTTGCGACCGACTGCATGCAGTCGTCCTTCAAGATCCTGGATGACCAGCCGCGCACGCGCAAGCTCAACGACCTGGACTATATCCTACTGCGCAGCCGCGTCGAGTTCATGCGCGGAGCCATCGCGGTCGAGAAGAGCGAGTGGGAGAACGCCATCACGCACATGTCGTACATCATCCGGCTCTGCCAGCGCAAGGGCAGCGTGTTACGGCGCTACTCGAGCTCTGTGCACTATGACGGCATGTTCGAGTCCACGGCCAAGACCTCGAGCGTGTTGAACAGCATCAACCCATCCTCGTTGGGTCTCAGACGCTCGTCCGCCGTGCTCTCGGCGCTTGGGATTTTACATCTGGACCCGAGCGACTCGCTCTGGTACATTGAGATGCAGGAGCGCTGCATGCCCGCGCTGGTCAATCTGCGTGGGTTCTCGGCCTGGACACACCGCACGACGTCCAAGCTCCTCCGACGGCGCAGCAGCAAGAGTCGGCTGCAGACTCTGGGGGCCACAGCTACACCAATAGCCACCCCACGTGGTGGTGGAAGTGGCCTCATGAGGATGATCTCGAGCCGGTCGCGCATCCAGCCAGAGGAGACGCTCGTGGCGCTCAACCAGGTCAACTTCTACCGACGCAAGGCCGAGATCCTGATCAAGAAGATCTGCGACTCCAAGCACAAGCAGGAGGGGATGAGTCGCGACATCCAGAGGCTCACGCAGCGCAGTCTGCAGACCAAGCAGAAGCGGTAGTATCACATGTAAAATTATAAAATCAATTTATTATCTAAAATTAAAAAAAAACAATACTTTAAAGAAAATACACATGTAAAAGCTTAGCTGTCCAGGTTGAGCAGGTCCATGATGACGCCGATCTTGTTCTTGTACTCCATGTGGCCGCTGATGACGCTCGAGAGGTTCACGTTCTCCACGCCATGCACCTGGATGGCCGCGATGCCCGCCGAGTTGAACGCCCAGCCCTGGTACCGGTACATCACACCGAGCATCCAGTCGTTCTCCGAGAAGCCGTTGATGAAGCGGCCGGCGACCACGCGTCTCGCGTTCCGCCAGTCGTTGTTGGCCCCCGGGATGGGCGAGCCCAGCAGCACTGCGTTCTCCACGATCCCACAGCACTCGTCCGATTTCTTCGCGAGCTCCTTAAGGCACGAGAAGATGAGGCGCGCGCCCATGCCATAGCCCACGAGCGTCACAGGCCGCAGCCCTTGCTCGCGGTTCTGCAGAGCCTGGGCCAGCAGCTTGCCCGAGTCGTCCGCGGCGTTCATGGCCAGCACCCAGACGTTGTCGATCATGTCGGCGAGCTTAAGAATCGTCCGCGGGATCGCCACAGCGGCGAAGAGCGCCGCAAGGGCCGTGTACTTTACGATCTCGGCGTTCGCGTACGTCAGCACCTGCTCCTTGGCGAACGACCGCATCGACTTCCCAAAGCGGCGGAGCAGCGCTTCTTCCCACAACAAAACGTACTGGTCGCCCTGGTGGAACCGGTCTTTCCAGCGCCAGGCGCGCATGGCCTCTGCAGTATGTGGCCCCACTGAGCCTCCTGAGGCGTAGCTTGCAACCCTGGACTCGCTGAGCATTCTCAGTGGGTCGCTCACTTCAGTATTATTACTGGCTGCTGTTCTGGTAGAATTAGCTTTGATGCCGTAGGTCTTGCGCAGGATGCCAAAGAACTCGTCCTCGCGGCCCTTGTAGCGGTCCATGACTTGGTCCACCTGGCCCACTTTCTCCGCGTTCTTGGTCCGATAGAACGCGCGCAGATACTCTCGCGAGTCCCCCCAGGAGCGTCGAAACCCTTTCTCAGCAGGTGGATCGTCCTCGTCGAGCCATCCCGAGATGCAGATGTACACGTTCATGCCATCGCCCGAGGACACCAAGTCAAAGTGGAACTCGTGGACGCCTCGTGTTCTTGTGTCGGTCTTCATACCAACCACCCCAGCGCCAGCAGTACCAAACAAGATCGTCGCAGCGGTGACACCGGCCGTAGAGCCCACTACCGTGCCGATCGCGACCCCAGCGCCGCCCAAGGCCGTCAGACTCGCTGCGATCGCTGGCGCCGCGAGCCCGCCGGTGATCGCCAGCAGAGCGCCACCAGTGACAGCAGCCGCACCAATAGCCACGTTGCGCTTCCAGTCCCAGACGTTGAGCTTGGCGGTAGCCTTCTCGAGCGGCATGGCCGTGGCTTCGGCGAAGAGAGTGCGGCCGATGAGCACTTCCTCGAGCGTCACGTGCTGCCACTCGATGTCCATCACGTCTGCGAGTCGTCGCAGTAGAACTCGCGCTCGTGCGTCGTACCCGATGCTCTTGACTGTGAACCAGAGCTGCTTCTTGAGGAGTTTGAGTCGAAAGGCCTCCTTGGAGACCAGAATTGGGGATGGTGGGTGGCCTCCGTCTTCTCCTGTTGTGGACAGCCTGGTCTGGTTCCCGTTACTAAGCTCATCTTTCTTCTTTATCTTGAATAGCTCCTTGAATTTTTCCCTCTTGGACGCCTTGACTGGTGCCAAGAGCTCTAGAAACGGCGCTGGGCTGATGACAGACTGGAGCTCTCGGCTGTTATTGCTCTCACTCTTGAGGTTCGGCTGCTGGGTCTGGGGCGTGAGCATGGGCAGATACGCGTCCACCTGAGAGCTCGGCAGGTGCAGGAAGTGCTCAATCACCAGCTGCAGGTACTGTTTCGACCACTGGAGTGACGAGGAACCGTCGTGCACTTGCGGCAACAGACACGCGCAGAGGCCCGCGAGCCCGCGCTTCTGCGCTTCTGTGAGGTGATCTGCCGCGAACTCCAGCGCCGCCGCCTGCTGCTGCACGTCGGCCGTCGCCATCATGTTCCCACCGGTACTGCTGGTAGAGGAGGCGCGGCCCTCGTGCTGGTTGCTCTTGGCGAAGAGCTTCTTCATTTAGATTGCTTTGGTGCTGTTGGCTCTCTGCCTTGTTTGCTGATTTTTGACAAGTGATGATAATAATTGTGGCTGCGTTTTTGAACGAATGAGCGAACGCCAACGCAACGACCAAAAAGAGACAGACAGCATGTCACAAAACACTTGGTGCGCACAAGGATAGGGTTTATTGCCGCTTGTGGAAATCAGGTGGTAATGACTTTTGACACAATACAAAAACAGTACGGTACGGTCTTTTTAGTCAACATTGTACTGACTATGGACAAAATAGCCCATGCTAGTCAACTTAACCTCGGTCACGCCTCGAGCTTGAGCAGGTCGAGGATGTTCGCGATCTTGTCCTTATACTCAAAGTGGCCGCTGATGGTGTCCGAGAGGTCGATGTTCTCGACGCCGTCCACTTCGATGCGCGTGATGCCCGCGCAGTTGAGCGCCCAGCCCTGGTACCGGTACATGATCGCGAGCATCCAGTCATTCTCGGAAAACCCATTGACAAGGCGTCCCGAGACGATCTGCCGCGCGCTCTTCCATTCGTCCTTGTCCACTGGCACGGAGGCGCCCAATAGAATCGCATTCTCAATAATGCCCCCACCAGTACCATCGGCCTTCTTGCCCAGCTCCTTCAGGCACGAGACGATCATGCGCGCGCCCATACCGTACCCTACCAGGGTTACAGGGCGTAATCCCTGCTCTCTATTGAGCAGTGTCTGTGCGAGAATCTTGCCAGCCTCGTCGGCGGCCTTCATGGCTAATACCCAGATGTTGTCGATCATGTTGGCCATGCCGAGAATCGTCTTTGGTAGAGCCACGGCCGAGAGCAGTGCTGCGAGCGCCGTGTACTTGCCCAGGGTTACGAGCTCATTGCCAGCGTAGGACACGAGCTTCTCCTTGGCGTACGAGACCGCGAACGACCGCATCTCGTCGCCAAAGTCGCGCAAGAGCTTCTCTTCCCACACGACACAGTACTGGTCGCCCTGTGGGAACCGGTCCTTCCAGCGCCAGGCGCGAAGGCGCTCGGACTCTACGGAGTCGGTCAGGTTGGAAAGCTTCGGCAGTGATTTCTTCTTCTTCATCGCCTCACCGCCATTGTCCCCAGCGACAGGTGCTACTGGAGCCTCACGCATCCCCAGCGGGTCGTTGTCAGGACTCCCGCTCTGGATGCCGTAGATCTCGCGCAGGGTCTTGAAGAACTCATCCTCGCGGCCTTCGTAGCGAGCGAGGATCTGGTCCAACTGGTCGAGTTTTTCGGAGCTGTGCATGCGGTAGAAGGCGCTGAGGTACTCGCGCGAGTCCCCCCAGGGGCGTCGGAATCCTTTCGTCGCCGGCGGGTCGTCCTTATCGAGCCACCCAGAGATGCAGATGTACACGTTCATGCCGTCACCAGCTGAGAGCAGGTCGAACTGGAACTCTTGGACGCCACGAGTGCGTGTGTCGGTCTTCTTGCCGACGACCCCGGCACCTGCAGCGCCAAAGAGGACGCTCGTGGCTGTCACACCGGATGCGGAGCCCACGACAGTACCGACCACCACTCCAGCTTCGCCAAGAGCGAGCAAACTGCCCGCAATAGCGGGCGCTGCGAGTCCGCCCGTGACCGCGAGAAGTGCTCCGCCGGTGGCAGCGGCCGCGCCGATGGCCACGTTGCGCTTCCAGTCTCGCAGATTGAGCTTTGGCGCCGGCATAGCGATCGCTTCGGTGAAGAGCGCGCGTCCGATTTCGCCTTCGACTGCGGTGATGTCGCCCCACGGGATGGCCATAACATGCGCCAAGCGACGGAAGAGCGTTCGAGCACGAGCGTCATAGCCAATCCCCTTCACAGTGAACCACAGCAGCTTCTTCATGACGCCCAGGCGGAACTCCTTGGTTAGCTCGACACTGGACGGTTCAGCAACAACGGCAGCAGAAGAAGTTTGGGCTTCAGGCTGAGCTGCTCCCCCAAAGAGAAAGCTCCAAGCACTTGACTCGGGCTGCTCAGCAGACGGCGTAGCTCCACTTGGCGTGAAGAGCTCCAAATACGGTACTGGGTCGAGCATCTTGATGTGCTCGGCCGAGTTGTAGCCCTGGAGCGCGTCCTCCTGGTGGACCGTGAGCATCGGCAGGAACGTAGTAAGCGCAGCGCCATCGAGGCCCAAGAAGTGGTTTACGACGATCGTCAGGTATGCTTTCGACCACTGCAGCTGGGGTGAGCCGTCGTTCACGTCCGGCAGCGCGCAGGCGCAGAGACCCGCGAAGCCCCGGTTCTGCAGCTCAAAGAGCTCGTTCGCGACCGCGAACGCCAGCGTGTCTGCTGAGAAGGAGACTGCGGTGGCACCTTGCTGGTTGAGAGGGCCCGCAGCATTACTGGCAGCTGGTACGGCGGATGCAACAGCGGCGGCGGCCGCCATGGACGGCGACGCGGAGCGCTTCCCGAAGAACTTCTTCATCGCGATTATGACTGACGTGTCGTGGTGTTTTGAACCTTTTTCTGAAGTCCAAAATCACTTGATTTCACAGTGGGCGGGGGCAACGAGGACGTTTTTTTACCCCATGACTATTATACAGCAATCGAAGCGCATTTTTGCGCCAATTTGGTAGATAAAGGAATGGTAGATTTTTATCGAGTAGCTTTGTCAGAA
>JAASFY010001034.1:0-12879 GCA_023334035.1 Globisporangium okanoganense
CCCCCCCCCCTCCCCCCCCCCCTTCGCCAACTGCCACAAACACCTGGTCACAACTTTGAGCAACTGAGCTCGCTTTGCTGGTCACACATTGTCAGTCAACTGCCACAAGTCACACTTGGTGTTGGCTCTCTCCAAGTAACGATCGCTTTCATGAGGTCTGCAAACATTGAGCGCCCTTGGCCTCCCTCGCACAGTGGTGGAACTGCGACACATATGTGATCACGGGCGACGCGAATGCCTTCGTCGAGTACGCCACGGTGCTGGACTCGGACCGCATCATCGTGCCGCTACAGTGATGGGCGAGTGGTGGCGTTCAACTCGTCGCAGTACTGGCCAAGCACCCAGCGGTTTCTTCGATGAGCTCGCCAACGAAGACGAGTACAGTACTCCGACCAGCTTCTCTATATCGTAACCCGTTGCACCAAAGTACAGTTCAGTACACTCTGTTATCAAACCAAGCTCTATATACCGTGAACCCATCTCCATAGCTCTACGTCGATGGACCGGGCCGCGGCTAGATGGAGGCCACTTGTGTCGAGGACAAAGAAGAATCACGAATGAGTAAGGTTGATTCAGTGGCCGACCTGCCGATATTCAGAGCGGTGGACTCGACTGCTGGTCCGAGAAAAAACGAACGAGCTGGACCCATCTGGTGCAAGCCAAGGGAACTTGAAGGATGGTAAGGCACGCACACACACACAGCGGTTATTGAGTTCGTTAGCATGGAAAGTATAATACACGAATAGCGAATCGACCACTACGAATACAATCACGATGCACCACCTTCTTATTTATCCGAGTTCCTACAAACCTCCTCCTGGTATTCTAGCAGCCGAGAACGAGCGATATGAGCCAACATCACTTTCCACTTCGAAGGCGTTTGCTTCGTCGTCGCTCACTGGGTTCGCACTCAGGCTCGGGCTCCAGACAGAGCCGCACTTTTGCGTCGCTGACTTTCGCGCTCAAAGTGCGCAACCTGGCGATACACTTCTCAAAAGTCAGCCAGCAGCTCCTCCGAGTCCTGGCTCCCAGGTGGATTCTTGAGCAGCTCGTTTTCCGCTTTGAGGTCTCGCATCTATCATTCAAGTGATACTATGGCGGCTTTCAACCGCTGGAGCTCGGTCTCGGATACCTTCACGTCTTCTCGTAGGCACCAACTGGCTTCTTGCTCTGCTTGCAACGCACTTTGAGAGCGATGCAGTTTTCTTTCTCGACTGGGGTGAACACGAGCGTGCTGAGATCCCAGGCAAAGTTCCGGTTCGTGTTGGCTTTCCCGATCAGTCGCACTACGATCGCACCGTCCTTCCACGAACACTCGGGCCACTTGGTGTCGTAGGCATCGTTCCACATGATCTACCCAGCAGCCAGAAGCAGTGAGCGCACACTCGTGAATACGAACAAGACCACGACAACAAGGATGGATCCCAGTATTGCCAGCAGACCACACTACGAACCCTGAAGTACGCGAGCTCTTCTGTAAACTGCTTTGCCAGCACGTCGGCTCCCTCGAATCGTGTTGTGGAAGTCCATATTGCACACACACAGAATCAATAATAGCGGATATGTGAACGAACATGTTGCGAGCAATACGGCGACTCGTAGTGCACGACAAACTTAAACTAAAGAGCGACGTACCATTGTTGCTTTTACGAAAGGCTTTTCAAAGCGATGGTGCCTCGCGCGTCCTCAAACTCCATGGCGCGCTTGAAAACTTCGGCGAGCTCGGAGGCATGAAGTGTTGCTTTGTCTCTGGACGCCAGGTAATTTGAGAAAATGGGTGAGGGGGAAGTGTTTGATAGTCTTAAAGCTGATTGCGGCCGTCATCAGCTTCGAATGTCTCCTACACATACCGGTAGTAGGCTTGCCTTTAGAAGCCATCTCACTCACGTCCGCTGGCATTTGCTTTGCTCACTCGACTCGTGCTCGGGCACAAGACAGAGGCGCATCTTGGTCTTGCCGACTTTGTCGGTCAGCGTGCGAATCCCAGCAAAGTACATATTAAACTCGGTTTGCATGGCCTCCAGGTCGTGGCCTCCAGGCGGCTTCTCAAGGACCGCGATTCGCGCTTTGAGCTCTTGAATCTCACGCTTGCAGGCGATTTTCGCTGCCAGCGACTGCTGAAAGTGGGCTTCGACAGCCTTCAGATCGTCTCGCAGCCGCATGTTCATCCCATCGAAGTGCTGCAGTGCAGAGGTCAAGGTCGCACGGTCTGGACGCTGGGTTGGCCTGAACGTGAGCGAGTTAAGATCTCATACGGGATCCCAATGCGCGGTGGCTTTCCCACTCAGCTGGAACACGACACTGTCGCCATTTCGTGAGAACTTGACCGAGCTTTCGCGATTCGTGCTGCCGATCAGCATCTACGATAGAGAGTTCGTAGTTATCGTGAGTTACCTCATTAAAGCCAGGGCATTGCTAGTGAATACAGTGTGGTTACGAACCTCGAGGTACGAGAGCTCGTCGATCAACTATTTCGCCCGCGATTCGTTGCCTCTGGTGCTGTCGCTGTGGTCCATGAAGCACTCCCTGTAGTACACACAATATAGACGAGTCTCGTGAGCTTGTGAGTCATTTCAGGACAATGTGTCGGACTCGGACGAAATGAGCTATTATTCACCACAGATTCCAGTACACAAGTCTCGTACCACCGCTACTTCGAGTTGATGTCCTTGAGTGCGATCGTGCCTCGCGCATCTTCAAAGTCGAAGGAGCAGCGCAGATGCTTCAGCAGGTCGACGAAGAAGAACGATCGCTTGGTGTGGTAGCCGCTCGCCCAGGCCATGCTTCTTCGTCGTGGCGGTCGAGACTGCAACTGAGTTCAGGGTAAACTGCTTGATCTGCCAGCCAGTCATCTTTGCAGATCTCTAACTGGTCCACTGGCCGTACTTGTACTGTGGTGGGCCCAACCGCCAGTCTCACACATCACGTCTCGAACCTTCAACAATGTTTGCGCCAATAGAGAGCCACGTCTCCCATCTTCGAGTCACTCAAACGCTGCGTCGCTTCATTATCAGCAATCATACGCAGGACGACACCCGCCACAACTTCTAGATCCAGACACCCACTCACGGTAGGCTCGCGCTCCACTCACCGGACTCAGCCTGGGGCACGAGCAGCAGCTTCATGTTCGCGGCCGCGACCTTGTCGAGCAGTTGCTTGATCGGCTCTCCATTTGGCTCTGGATCACCGCCACATCCCGACAGCCCGGCGGGTTCTCCAGGCGCTCAACGTGCGCGTTCAGCGCCCAAATTTCACTTTGCGTGCTTCATTAAGCAGCTGCGCTTTGAGAGCCGTAATATGTTCCGACCATGACAGCTTGGAGCGTGAGACTGGTGAGATCTCACGGTGGGTTGGTCCACTGCGCCTTGTTTGCACTTGTCCGTCATTCGCAGCACGACATTGTCGTCGTGGCGACAAAGCTCGATCCGTTCATTCCGATGGATCGTATCCGCCGCCGTCTACAATAGATAAGCACGAGAATGAGCGATCTGAGTAAGTGAGAGCGCAATAAGCTTCATGTAACCGGATCTTGACGCCATGGCTCTCTCTCTATGTGGAATAAATAACACAAGTTTTAAATGTGAGGCATATTGAAAATCCTAATCATATTTCTCACACATCACTAACTAGGCGGACCGTTCCGGGGGCTTCTTGAAGCTGTAGGAACTCCACCAATGTTCAATATTTTGCACGACACTCGAAAGCTGCTTAGCTCGATACGAACCACACCCACTTGGAAACAAGCCGAGCCTTCTTATTACTCAGGCCTCGTGCTCCACTCGCTGGCGCTTCAACTGCTCGCTGGCCTCGGGCTGGGGCATGAGCAGCAGCTTCATGTTGGAGGTGTCGACCTTGGCGAGCAGCTGCTCAATTGCGAGCGCGTGGCTCCCCATCTGGCTCTGGATCGCCGCGAGATCCTGGCTCCCGGGAGGGTTCTCGAGGCGCTTAACCTTTGCGTTCAAGGCCTGGATTTCTTGTTGCTGAAGCTGATGGTGGGCTTTCAGGTCCTGAATCTGGTTGAGCTGGAACTGGTTCATCGCTAGCAACTCGGCGGTGAGTCTGGTGCTGACCTTCAGTCTCTCAGTCACTTGGTCATTCGTGGCGTGTGCTGCCTTGAGTTCGGCTTTCAGAGCCTCGCAGTCGTCGACCTCGACAGGCTTGAGCGTGAGGCTGCTGAGGTCCCACGCCGGGTTCCAATTCACTTGGCACTTGTCAGTCATTCGCAGAACCAGATCTGAGCCATCACGAGTCACTGTGAGCCACTCAACTCTATGAGTACTGGTCATCGCCATCTACAAGCATTTCATTAAATAATAAAAAAAATCATGGGTGAGAGCGTTATTTAAATAGGAGAACGTGAATAATAACGACAAACACACGCACCTTGAGATACGAAAGCTCGGCGTGCAACTGCTTCACGAGCTCGTCGTCCCAATCGAGTGCCTCGCCAAAGTCAATCTCGCACTCCCTGTGTTCGTTCACGTAGACAGCCAATAATGCGCACAAAACATCAGCAAATAACTATTTTCATGCTCATTCAAGCTATATAGAACACGTATTTGGTACTGTACCAGCGCTCTCTCGCCTCGAGGTTCTCGATAGTGATCACACCTTTCGCGCCATAAAAGCGAATTTCATACTGGCACATCGATATGGGCTCGAGGAAGTGGGCAAAGCCCTTGGCTTGAAAGCTGCTGGTGGTCGTCCTCGCCATGGTCTGGTCGCCGCAAATTGCAAAGTGAGGTGGGATGTCTTGGGGTTGAGCAAAAAGCGTTAACTGCCAAGTCCAGCCCCATCATCACATCCCCCCCTCGTCAACGCTCCAGCAAATAAAAAAATAAAAAAATAAAAAAAATAAAAATCCACACTATTTACGGTACCTCTCGAGCTCCGTCAAAAATCACATTTTTTACGGTACCTCTCGAGCTCCATCCATCAATCAATCAGTCTTTGCTGGTGGTTCGTCGGCGCTTGTTCTGCTCCGTAGCAACTTCAGCTTCCAGTTGTTGCTCTTCTGCATCGTCCATCACGACCACCTCACCGTCCGTACTGCTGCTGCTAATAGGCTGTGGCTGTGCACCACCACCCCCAGCCTGAGCGACCTGTGCCTCAAGCGCCTGGATCTTCCGTCTCAGGTGCTCAATGTGCTGGCGCTGGAACTCGTGCGAGCCGCCAAGCTTGATGAGCTGCGCGTACTGCGTGTCGTTGGCCTGTTTGAACTGCTGGTTCTCGCGGCGCAGCGTCTCGTTCTCGGTCTTCCACTGGCGCATCTCGCCTGTGCGCTCGCGCTTCGCGGTCTTGAGCACCTTGTTCTCCTCTCGCAGGCGGTCGAGGGTCTCTTTTTGCTGCTCTTCACGTGGGACGCGCGGCTTGGCCGGCTCGAGCGGCTCGGGCGGGTCCCGAGACGGTGCGTACGGCAGCGTGCCGCTGCCACGCACCCACTCGAGCGTGAAGCGGATTGTCGGGCCCCAGTTCGGGTTGCGCCGCGTGTACACGCGCTCGCTGAGCTGTATCACGAGGTCGTCGCCGCTGCGCGTGAGGATCACGTTGTTGCACGCGTCCGTGTTGTGCACGCGCGGGTCGTGGTACATTGCGAGCTGTGGTGGACAGCACTGGGGGTTAGATGAAGCTCTTTGTGGTAGTGAATGGCTCATAGTGGTGGAAAAAGAGTGCGCACCTCGAGCAGCGTCATCTCCATCATGAACTGCTCGCGATAGACCGGGTTCTGGTTGAACGCGGCGAAGTTGTTAAACACGCACACCCTATAACAACGCAATACAAACACATACAGAGAGAGGGTTTTAGATCATGGGGTACCACCACACGACAACACATACCGCTATGCCGCTTATCGCTAGCAGAGCCATCCATACAGAGGAGTGGGCTCATAGAGAACAAGCCACAAACACGAAGAGCTCCGGCCAATGGACGGACGGGACGCACCATTCACGCGCACTCCGCTCGCTCTTGAGCCACAGGCGGCCCTCGTGCTGCTCAAAGTCGATCTGGTAGGTGTACGAGTCGTTCGGCAGCGTCGGGAACGTCGCGACGCCGCTCTTGTGCACCGTCGTGCGCTGCGCCATGTTGAGCAGCTTTTTTTCTCTTTGTTTTGTGTGATTTGCCATGTCGAGGCTGCGCGGTTTTTGTGTGAAGATGTACTTTACCTTTTTAGATGTCGTATTATGTACTCTAGGAAGGTTTTTGGACTGAGGAAAGTTGGAAAAATGACACTCTCTTAAGTGTATATTGTCTACCCTCTTTAACTGAACTATTTGATGAGGATCGCTCCGTGTTTTTGGCGCCAATACAAAAAAACAAAAAGCAAACTGCAAACCCAGATAAACAAGATGACGAGTATGGCGGTGCACAGAGAGGGCGTCGTGGCGTTCGCGTCGCTGCCTGGCGGCTCGTACGCGTACATGATCGACTACGAGAACGTGGACGGTCGCGTGTGGCTTAAGAGTAACGCCACGGAGCGCGAATGGTGCGTGACGCCATCAAGGCAAAGCCTCTGGGTATCTTTGTGTATCAACAGCGAGTGAGCTTATGAAAAACCTGGGATATACGGTACTGTGTGGGTGTTGTGGTGTTATATCTACTGACTGTGCATGGTGTTGATCTGTAGGGAGTGTGAGATCGCCAACAGTGACGTGTTTGCCGCAAACCCGGCGTTCCGCGAACAGTTTGACATGGAGCTCGAGCTGCTCCAGGTTTGTTAGAGCTCTCTCTTTAAGTCTATCGCATCGCTATGGCTATCTACTACTGGACACTGACTGACGTATATCTTGTTGTGTGTGTATATGTGTAGCTCGCACTGCAACAGGACCCGCGCGTGCGCAAGACCGTCACGTGCAAGCACGTGGTGCTCACGAAGGCAGACATTGGCGACGATCTCGTGATGCAGCTCAACCAGAAAGTTTACGCACGTCTGAACCCAAATATGGGCGCCATGGTGCAGTTCCAACTCAAGTACGTCGCTGGCACCGGTACTACGCCATTGCATAACCACACCACCGCATTGCAAGATACGCCCGAGCCAGTGAAGAAAACAACGCCGCCACCACCACGCGCCGCGAAGGCTGTGAAAAAGGCCACACAGACTGAGAAGCAACAGAAGTTGCTCCCACGGCTCCGAGAGGAGAACAAGGCGCTCAAAGCGACTAATAAAGCGCTTAGTACTGATCTCAAGCGCGCCAGAGCCGAAATCAACGCACTCCGGAAGGAAAACCAGGCCGTGAGTGCGGCGAAAGTGGCCTACGCGACCGACATCACGCTGCTCGAGAGGGAGCACGTGGAGTCGCTCAGGCAGTGGAAGACGGAAAATGATGCACTGCGGCGTGAGAACAGGCAGTTCCAGCAGCAGCACGCGGCTCTGATCAAGATGGGCGGCATGCACGAGTTCCAGCGCCAGCACATTGAGCACCTGCGGCGCAAGATCCAGGCGCTTGAAGGCCAGACTGTCGGTGGACAGCAAGAGGAAGTTCAATCCGAGAACGTTCAAGAACAAGTCGTGATCTCGAGCAAGAGTTCAGACAAGAAAGGTGGTGAAGACCAGGAGCAGGAGATCCAGCAACCGGCGGTGACGGCTGCTGCTGCTGCAGCTGCGGATCATCCAAACAAACGCTGTCGGCTAAGCGACAAGTGAAGTTGCGAAATCGCCAGAGGCGTCACCAACTCCACACAATCAACAGTATTGTGCTAGGCTGCTGGTGCGGGGTGGAAGATTTGAGTTGGAGTGCCGTGATGAATCGAAGAAATGTATGACTTTCGATGACGCAGTCCTGGGTTGAAGGAAGAAGAGCAGTGGATTGGCTTTGGTCGAGCGATGGCAGTTGTGGGAGTCCGGAATGGTGGCGAGGCAGGCACTGCAAGCGACCAAGGATGGAGACAATTTCGTCCATCATGGCATCAATCATGACCACTCGTCGCGGAGCTAGCATTCGATTGATTGCTCCTGGTGTCGGCCAAGCTGTCAGCTAACACAGACTCACACTGTCAACTCTGGATGTCTCGGCTCAGGTGCGTATCAACGTTCCGTATTGTTTATATGCAAGTGGGATTCATTGTTCGAAGAGCAAGTGGAATAAAGTGCTTGCACATCACCAGCACAGCTCAAGCGCTGTGCTGACCACGAGGCTGGTGCTACTTGATGGTCACCGGGCAGATCGGGATGCCCAAGTAGAGAGATACAAGGTCGCCGCCTTGCCGAAATTGCAGAGGCGACACACGGAGCTGGTGCATTCAACGGGCTGGTCATCATCTATCGAGAGCTGGCAGTTAAGGTCTGTATGGTAATCGAGTCTAGCGTCCGCTTCCTCCTGACTGACAGTCGTATTGCAGAACGTCCAGGGCGCAATGGGTGTATCCGTCGATGGCATGGGCTCCGTCGTTCCAGCAAATACCAATCCTCGGGGGCAAATCGGGAGGCTTGAGTTCAGTCGAACAGTCGAGATGCCGACATTGCAGAGGCGACACACCGAGCTGGTGTATCCAGCAGGCTGCTCACTCACTGGAAGCTGGCAGTTGAGGTCCGTGAACTGGCCAAGTCTGGCACTCGCGTCACCTTGGCTGGCAGTCGTGCTGCAGTACGTCCACGGGGGCGCCAGCGGCCCGTTTGGCGATTCTGGCTTCGCTTGGGCGTATAGTATTGTCTCAGTTCTTCATATGTGTTTGCTGGGCACATCGGCAAGCCCGGAAAGAGACGAATGCCCTGATTGCCGATGTTGCAGAGGCGACACACAGAGGTGAAGCACTCACGTGGGCGTTGGTTCGCTGGTAGCTGACAGTTCCTGTCTGTCGTATGCCCGAGTGAATTATACCATTCACCATCACCATTGATGGTCACGTTGCAGCGCGTCTTTGTGGCCACGGCTTCGACTGGTGCATCCGAGCCTTCATATGTTGCTGTCGGTGCGGGTGCTGCAGCTTCAGCCACGTCGTCCGGGCAGATCTGCAAACCCCGATACACCCAAACAGTCTTCGTACCGAAATCGCACCAGCGACACACCGAGGTGACGCATCCGCCAAGCTGTTCTTTCGTCGGGATATGGCAGTTCCTGCCCGTGTAGTAGCCGAGATTGTAAGGCTGCAAGTCGAGGGGGGGGGTCTTGCAATGCGTCCACATAGCCAGGGCTCCGATCGGCGCGTCCGAGTCCTCAACAACTGCCAGAGCTGGAGTTGTCGTAGCGCCTTCCGTGGCATTCACCGTGCCAGTGGCGTTCCCAGCCGTAATCCCAGGCCCAGTGTTGGCATCCCCAGTAGCGGCGCTGCTGTTCGGTGCTGTCGATGAGGAGCCGGTGCCCGCGGTGCCATTTGTTGTAGCTGACGTATTCGGTGGCACCACCGCCAGAGCTGGTGCTGGCGTTGGCGCCGGGACAGCGACAATCACGACTGGCTCGGGCAACGCAAGCGACGCAAGCTTCAAGCAGGAAACGAACCAAGTCAGTCAGCCAGAGGGGAATTTCACAACAAAAATCCATTCTGCAAGTCTCATATTTTTCAAACTTACTGACCTCGCATCCTGTACCACGGATTCGAGCGCTTGTTTCGCGCCAGCTCGCAAGCCGCCGGTAGTGGAGCTCAAAAGATCTCACCCTTCGCTTACGCGTCGCCGTTTGCTCTGCTGCTGCTCGTCCGAGTCGTCAACCACGACCACTTCTTGAGCACCATTCGCATCAGTACCTTGCTCTGGTTGCGCTTCTCCTCCGAGCTGCACGACCTGTTGTTGGAGCGCCACTATACTGCGTCGCAGGTGCTCAATGTGCTGCCGCTGGAACTCGTTGGCGCTGCCGATGCGGAGCAAATGCGCGTGCTGGCCGTCCCTCGCCTGCCTGAGCTGCTGGTTCTCACGTCGCAGCGCGTCGACCTCGGATCGCGGCTGCTGCTGCTTTGAGGCCTTCACATGGCTCGCCTGACTCTCTCGGAGCTGCAAACTCTCACGCTTTAGAACTTCATTCTCGCTTTTCAGACGCCTCATTTCAGAGACCCGATCGCGTTTCTCCGCTTTCAACACCTTGTTTTCCTCTCGGAACTTTGCGAGGATCTCTTTTCGCTGCGCGATGCGCGACACTTTGGGTTTCGCTGGGTCCACTGGCTCGGGCAGATCACGACTAGGCCCATAGGGCAGTGTACCGCTGCCACGTACCCACTCGAGGTGCAGCGCGAGCGCCGGACGCTTGGTGGGGGTGCTCTGCGAGTAGAGCTTTGGACTGAGCTGCATGACGAGGTCGTCGCCGCTCCTCGTTAACGTTACCTGCTTGCACGTCTCGGACTCGACGAACCGCGGGTGCAGCGAGAGCTGGTTGTGTATGTGTATGCATACAGGGAGGGATATCGTGTGAGCAAATAAACAATACACTGAGCTTTGGTGGGGGTGAGTGGGTTTTGTAATGAATGCTACGCACCCCGAGCAGCTCCATCTCGACGTTGACCTGCTCGCGCTGCACGGCGTCGGCCTTAAAGACGTCGTGGTTGGCAATCACGCACTCCCTGTCAGCCAATAGAAACAAGCGACAGAGTTACATACACAGACGACTCAGCTTACGTGCCATTATACCCCACGCTCGTGGCCTGAACCACTCTGTAGCTCATGATATAGGCCACGTGCAACCACGTCACGCAATTCAAGGAGTGGGGCGGAAAGACGCACCATTCGCGGTCGGTCTTGCGGCTGCGGAGCCACACGCGCCCCTCGCTCTGCTCGTACTCGACGCGGTACGCGTATGCGTCCCCCGGTAGCGACGTGAACGCCATCGTGCCTTCAACGCGCACTGAGTCGTCCATTGCTTCTTCTTCTTCTCTTCTCGTTTTTTGCCTTCGGATTCTTTTGGCGCCATTTTTTTCTGGCAGGCTTTTGAATCAGACTCAGATGCTCGTCATTATCATTTTTGACTTGCCGATGTCTTGCATATTGCGCGCCACCGAGTGGAATACGTACTGCCAGTATGGAAAAAGGCAGTCAGTCAGTGCAATCACTCGTATGCACGCGAGGAGCTACACACCGACGCCAAGAGCGCTTGCTAATGGCCAATGGATAAATTGATAATGCAAATGCAGCTTTCATGTATTCTTATCTGTTGTACATGTGCAGATATGCAAACTATGCATCTCGCTCACGTGTCTTCATCTTGTTTGTGTTTGTTTTGTGTGAGTAAGATTTTTTTCCTTTTCCGGCATTGTCGCTGATCACTTCTTGCCGCGCACCTTGAAGCATAGCGCGACAAAGCTGAGCACGCGGTAGAGCACGGCGAAGCCCAGCAGGATCAGGCCGTCGGCCAGGGCAGAGCGGCTTCGCATGCCGTAGTAGACCAGCACTTCTGTGCCCGTGCGAGCCACGCAGTCGACGGCTATCGAGTCGCACGCGATGGCCGCTACCTTGCCCCAGTAGATTTTCATCAGTCCTTCGAAGCCATACTTGAACGGCGAGAGGTAGTGGATCCAGACCACGTAGTCGGGAATATCCTTGCCGTTAATGAACCAGCCGCCAAGGATGGTGAAGAGTGTCATCAAGATCAGGAAAAGCAGCCATGCGAGCCAGATCCGGCGGAAGAGACTCATCACCAAGTAGCCGAGACCGATCGCAGCGCTGCTCACGAGAATCAGCATCAACTGCATGTAGAAGTACACGCTGAAGCCGTAGCCGATGTCCATCAAGAAGTACACCGGCACGAAGAACACCACCGGCAACACGATCTCGCGAGGCACGGCGCAGAGACTGCGCGACACGAACCACGAGAACACGTAGTACCACCCGCCGCTGCGCTCGCGAGACATGAGAGCCAGGTCCAGCGGCAAGTGCGCGAACGTCCGGTACGCCATGAGGACGATCAGCACCAACATGAGGTAGAAGAACGCGCCAGACGTGTTCTGGATGCCGCGCTGCGTCGTGTCCAGCTGCAGAAAGATCAAGCCGAACACCACCGCGACCACCAGCACCCAGACGAGCATCCAGAAGAACCAGTAGCGGTAGCGAAGCAGGCGGATGACGTTGCGCGTGATCAGCACGTTCAGCTGGCCAAAGAAGCCCAGGCGTGCTGCCGCCGCGCCGTCAGCGTCCGCACTGTCTTCAGCAGGTCCAGCAGATTGGAAAGGCGCTGCCTCAATTTCAGCCTCAGCCTCGCGCTTCGCCCACTCTCCGCGCAGCGTCGCCAGTCGACCAGCGCCAACATGGTCCGCCTCACGGCTGTCGACCACCAGCAAGCGCAAGTAGTAACCGATCGGGTTCAAGTGCGCTGGGCACTCGTAGCTGAGAGACGCGAAGTATCCCATGGCCTCCGACGCATTGCCAGAGTACACAACCGTGCCCTCCGACAGCAAGTGCACCGTGTCCACCAGCGCAAACACCTCCGAAGTCGGGTGGTGCACCGTCATGATGACCGTGCGGCCGCTGCGAGCCAGCTGCTGCAGCTTCAGCACCACAATCTCCGACGACAAGCTGTCCAGTCCAGATGTTGGCTCCTCCACGAGCACCACTGATGGGTTCGACAGCATCTCCGTCGCGATCGACAAAAGCTTGCGCTCCCATCGCAAAATACCGCGGCGACCCGCGCCTCCGATCAACGCATCTCGGCGGTGCGTCAGGCCGAGCTCTTCGATGATCTCGTCCACGCGCAGCATGTACTGCGTCTCGGTCAGGGTCTTTCCGAGTCGCAGGCGGGCCTGGAAGATCAGGTGCTCGCGCACGGTGACGGTCTCGTAAAACAAGTCCTCTTCGACCACGTACGCGATGGATCGCTTCGTCTTGCGAGACCACAGGGTGCCGTTCATCGCGATGCTGCCTTCAACAGATGTGTTGCGTCCGCCGATGCACTCGAGCAGCAGCTTGCTCTCCGCCGCGGACGTTCCCGTGATCATCAGAAGCTCACCTGGGTTCGCCGATCC
>JAASFY010001035.1:0-12878 GCA_023334035.1 Globisporangium okanoganense
AATGCACTGAGAGTGTGGAGCACCTCAAAAGAACCGCCTCACAGCCCTTTTCATTGGTGGAAAATGCCAGAATAGCGGCGTTTAATTTGATAAAATTTGCACAAAAAACTATTTTGCCCTATCATTTCCGCGCGCACTGTACACTGTATGTCGACAATCGTCATTAGTACCATTTCCTAGAGCTCAACATTATTCTCCTGGGTCTTCAGTCGCCCCAGCGCGGTCTTCTTGGCATCGCGCTTGGCACGGCGCTCCAGCTGAAGCTTCTCGCGGTTGGCCTTGAGCGCCGCCTTGTCCACCACGCGCGGCTTGCCACCATGTCCACCACTGCGAGGCTTGCGGTCGTCGTCCGAGTCAAAGGCCGCGCCCATGTCCACCTTCTCCCGCTTGGGCTGCGATGGACGCTCGCCTTCATGGTGCTGGTGCTGCTGCGGCGGCTCGTACCCGGGCGGGCGGTTCTTCTTGTTGAGGCGCTGGAGCGCGTTCTTGTTGTTGCGGGTTTTCCACACGTCCTCCTTGCGTTTGGGGCCACTGTTGCTGGCACCAGGCTGTGGCGCGTATTTGCTGGGGCCGCCGTTCTCGCGCTCGCTGATGCGCTTGGCGGCCGGGTGCTCGCGCTTCTCGAACGGTCGACCGCTGCTGTCGAAACGCGGCCGCTTGTCCGTGAAGGACTTCTTGGGGGCGCCCTCACTGCGTGGACGCTTTTCACCAGCTGGTGGTGCTGATGGTCTTGAAACTGCTGGCGCTGGTCTCGTGGACGCAACACTGTGCGGCGTCTTGGCTGGCGAGGCCTGTGTTGTTGTTGCTGTTGCTGGCTTGCCCTTGTTTGCTAATGACAGGGATGTCGACGTGTGTGCTGGAGCTGAAGGTGCAGCCTTTCGCTGCTGCTTTGGCGCCGGTTTGTCTTCTTCCACGTCGTCGTCATTGTCATCCTCGCCGTCGTCGTGGCTGCCAGCGCGGCCGCGCTTCTTGCCCGCCTCTGCCTGGGTCACGACCTCAAACTCGCCGCGCTTGATTGCTGGAGCCGCATCGTCTTTCTTCACGACCACGACGGGCACGTCGTTCGCCATCTCGGGCACCTTCTCGTGCAGAAACATACACTTCTTGCCGCGATGGCACTTGCCCTTCTGGAACGCGTAGCACACGCGCTGCTGCTTCTGTTCGCCGCCAGGTTCGCTCTTGACAAGCGGTTTCTTCGTCTCGACCTTGACCTTGTCTGACTGCGATGGTTTGGCCTCTTCGCTCTCGTTCTGCTGCTCGTCGGCGTTGGCGCCAGCGACCTTGTGGCTGAAGATGCACTTGTCGCCGCGCTTGCACTCGCCCGTCTGCATGAACTCGAAGCACGAGCCGAACTCACCGTTCTTGGTCTCGTGCGAGAACGGACACTGGTCGCCCTTGGTGCACTTGCCCTTGCGCAGCAGCCAGCACGGGCGCGACGCCGCGTCCGGCGCGTTCTCGTCCTTGGACTTTTCCGCCTGGAATTTTTCCTTGGGCACGAGCTGCCGCACGTTCAGCGTGCGCCCGTCGACGACCTTCTTGTTCATGTCCAAGATCGCCTTGCGCATCGCGGCGCCGGCCGTAAACGTCACGAAGCCAAAGCCGCGCGGCTGCT
The DNA here is from genome assembly GCA_023334035.1 of Globisporangium okanoganense. Classification (NCBI taxonomy): domain Eukaryota; phylum Oomycota; class Peronosporomycetes; order Pythiales; family Pythiaceae; genus Globisporangium; species Globisporangium okanoganense. Next base: position 1,613 of record JAASFY010001035.1, read on the forward strand.
TGTTGTTGACGTCGAGCACGACCTTCGCGTCCACGACCGTGCCGAACCCGCTGAAGAGCTCCGAGAGCGCGGCGTCGTCCATGGTCTTGGGAATGCCCACCACGATGATCTTCTGGCTGTCGTTGTCCCGCATGGCTGCTGTGTGAAGCTGCTGCTGCTGTGCGTGCGTCTGTGTCTCGCGAAGAGATGCGAACACTTGCTTCGTGATCTGCACGAAAAGCCAAACACGATGCCGATGGTGAGAACCAGTCAAGTGATGCAACGACGAACCTAAAATAACCAGCCAGGGAGCCCAAAATATGCATACTATAGAGGTTTATTCAGCGATGTGAAGTGAAAATGCAATGAAAAATACAGCGTTGGCTCGGATGTTCTATTTGAAATCGACATAGTTTATTCAAGCTAAAATATTCAGTTTGCGTATCAATCCATCTGATAGAGTCCAGCTACATACAACGTGCTCGCCTTTCGATTCGAGATGTCGTCGTACACGAGCACTTCGTGTGGAGCCACGTAGCTCTTGGCAAAGCCCAGTCCGTTCTTCGTCGGCTGCGCGAACGCGACCTGGTGTTTCGCGATCTGCATGCCGTAAATGAGCTTGTCGCGAACAACATCGACGAGTCGCGTTGCGATCTTCTGGCCTCGGAATGACGGGTGCACCCAGATCTGACAAATGCCAGCGAGCACCGGGTGGGAACTGGAGCTTTGAGGCGCTTCAGAGTCATTCGCTACTGCTGAGGAAACTGTCCGGACAACAAGGTTCGAGGCATCGCTGTCCAGTGGGAACGCCTTCTCAACACGCTCGACAGTGACGCAACCGACGATCTGCTTGTCCTGGATGTAGATGAAGTGGCTTCGCTGGAGGAAAACTGTATCTTCCACAAGCCCGAGCGCGTCGTCCAGCAGTGTCTTGACTTCCAGTAGCTTCTTGACGTGCGCCGGCGGATCTTCACCACGAATTTCAACGATTCGTGCTGTACATCACCAGATATTTAAAGGGAGATAGTGTATTGTGAGTGTGTGTTGACTCTCGTGGCTTCTTAGTAAAAATGCGTATGAAAATGAGCGCACGCACCTTTCTGATCCGGAAACGCTTTCATGAGCCGCTCGTTCTTCCACTGCGCGATCGTGAGGCCCTTCTGAGAGCTCTTGCAGAACCGCTGATGCTCTTTTTCGTCTTCCTGTAGCAACACACCATTTAAATGTCAGCTGAAGTGAACCAAACGCGTATGGCATCAACAAGTCGAGAAAATATTCGTCGTACCTCTTCGCCAATGGTATACAGCAGCCCACATGTTCGACAAGTGGTGTACTTGCCAAAGCTCTTTTGTCCAACGTCAATGTACGCCTGCATGGTCGGCGTTGCCTTCATAGGCGATGCGACTGCCGGCGATGGCGCAGCACTTGCAGATGGTGAAGCTCTCTGTTTCTTGTTGGCTGGGGAGCTCCTTGCGTCCGCGAATGGCTTGGTGAAGGGCGACATCGTGAGCTTTGAGGATGACGATGCCGCTCGTGATGTAGCTGTTGCAGGGTTCTGTTTATGCGGCGTTGTCTTCGTAGGCGTTGTCTTCGTAGGCGTGCGCTTGCGCTTCACAGCCACGGGGAGCTTCGCGCGCCGCATCAGTGCTGCGTTGATGTCCATGCTGCTGTTGTTGCGTCTCGGAGCTGATTCTGCAAATGGCGTGCTTTTGGCAGCGAGTTGCCGTTGGCGTTTTCGCTCGCTTTTCCGACTCCAAACGCCCCTCTGTTTCGTCGCCTTCACTACAGTGCTCAACCCAAACAGAAAGCGCACGAAATGTGACACGAAGGTTGCATGAGCGACGAACGACAAACCACATCAGCATTTGGAAGGTTGTATGATCCAAAACAGTTCTTGAATACTCGAGTACGTCTTTTACGTCTTTTACGTCTTTACGTGAAATCCATATCATTTCTTGAACACGGTCATTACGGTCATTACGATATTGCAAACCTGAGTCAATTCAGCGACGCGAAGCGGTCGACGTCGTTCCAGTAGTGCACTTCCTGGATCCCCTGTGGCTCGCTCAATGCGTTCACGGTACTACTATTGCTGGTGGGGCTAAAGTCCTGGAGCGTCACGAGCGCGCCGTATTTCTTGTCGAGCTTCGCGAGGGCTTCGTCCAGCGGCGTCGGCTTCTTCGTATGTATCTTAATGGCGATATCACTTCTCTCGCTGTTGCTGGATGAGCTGCTGCTACTGTTGTCCTCGTGCTTGGTCTCTTCGTGCACTTTCTTCCGCTGCTTGTGCGGGACGCTCGAGAGTTTGCTGGGCGCCTCGACGTCGCCAATCCCACGCTTCCTGCGGTGCATCGGCGCGTCACCAATCAACTTCTCCCAGTAGCTGTCGGTACTGTTCTTGCTCTCTGGAGCTTTTGCATTTGCACTCGGTGCCGTTGGCACTTTCGCTGGTGGTGCTGCTGCTGGTCCTGATACGCGTGTTGCCGCTGCGGACGACGTCGCCTTGGGCAGCGGGCGCTTCTTGCTGTCCGCCGCCATCTTTGCCAGCAGCGTGTACTTGCCCACAGCGTCCGCGATGATCTCCTTGGAGTTCCTCTTTGGCGTCTCCTTCTCAACGACCTGCTCGACCGCCGCCAGTCGTGCCTCGCGGCGCTGGAGCCACGCCTTGTACGCGTCGCTGGCTTCCGCCAAATCAGTCTCAAGTGCGGCCTGCGCTGCGATCGACGCTCTGAAAGCTTGTATAGAGGACTGCGGACTCGTCACGGGGCGACGCACCACCTTGCGCTCTTGCTTCTGCAGCCACTCTTGGTACGCGCTCATGGCTTCTTGTGTTGGCGCTCTTTTGTAAAAGTTTTCAAATTTTTGCACTCGCCTTTTTCCGATGATGTATTTATTTACAAAGGTCGTTTATATTTACCTTTACTAAACACATAGAGGGTTTTCTATTTTCAGCTCTTCAATTTCCTTTTTTGACACGCATCAGAGCTCGAAAGGTCGTGGGCGGCAAGAGCAGCTCTAGTCAGGAACAGCAAGCAACTCACTGCACGTGCCATCGCAGTAATACGAGAGCGAGCAGGAACTGCGCATCGCGACGAGCGCCATGAGCTTCCTGGACCGCTTCCAGAACAAGATCGCGACGGTGACAGCGCACGGCCACCTCAAGAAGGCGGACGGCAGCGAAGAGATCCGCGTGGGACCGCCGAAGCGCAAGCCGAAAGCACCAATCAGTAATGCGGAGAGCAGTTTGCATGCTCACCCGCCGCCAGCAGGGAAGCAGCTGCTCGGTGCTGGTAACAATAGCAATTCGAACGCTGGAAAGCCTGGTAAGGGTGCAACAGTGCCGCCGATTGCCTTGCAGTCCGGGAAACAACAGCAACAGCAGTTGAACCCCATTGTAAGCAACCATGGCAAGCAGGCGTCTTCCATCCCACAGCAACAGCACCGGTCACCGGATGCTTCGCCGCGAAACAAAACTGGACGGGACTCGAACGGCTACGACAACAACCACAGCCACCGAGACAACTACCAGAGCCACTACGACGTTAACAACATCCCAGGGCGATTGAAAGAAGAGTATTATGACGAGCCGCAGTACACGAATCGGAGTCACGGGGTCTCTAATAAATCTCTATCCCCGACCAACGAGCGATACGCTAGAAAGGATGACAACCGGACTCGCAACCCACCGCCGCCAGAGCCTCAAGAGCTCCAACAGCAGCAGCAACGCAACCGCAGTCCTCGCGCTCAGAACTACGAACCGCCACAGAAAGAGCTCCGTTCGCCCAAGGAGATCAACGAGTCGCGCGTGCAGACGGACCACGACCAGCTGGCGTTCAGCCGAAAAGCGCGTCCGGTCCAGTACGAACCCTGCAAGCTCTCGCAGTACAAAAAGGAGAAGCCCGCCGAGTACTACGAGCTTGGCAAGCTGCAGCCGGACCTGAACTCTGACGACCTCGTGCAGAAGCGCGCAAATGCTGAGCGCATCAAGGCGTTCTCCAAGAACCTGCGCGTGATCAACAAGTCGACGCAGCCCAAGAAAGAGAGCAACTCGAACAACGATTCGCCACCACCGCCAGGGGCGAAAACACGATCTGGAGCGTCCACGCGAACGAAGGCCCTTGAGTTCGCCAAGCGAATTCCAAAGCCAAAGCACTCGAGCCGGTCGGAAGAAGCCACCGCGACTGGAGCGCTCTCGAGCACGTCGTCCAACAGCAACATCCAGTCCATTGCGATGCACTCACGACCGATTAACAGCGTCCTGGACGACGACTCGGAGGACGACCAGGTGAGCTCCGAGCTCCAGCAGCTTCAGCTCCGCCACCAGGCGTCGAGGGCGCAGGTGGAGGCGCTCATCAAAAAGGGCTAGAGCCTTTACTTCGCTATAAAATCCGATCTGCAGCTCTGGGTCCCAATAATAATAATTGTATCATATTCACATCATCATCCGTCTCAAAAGCGATTTTCTTGGTCTACCTGTCGTCAACGCAGTCGGGAACTAAAGAATGGCTGCATTAACCCCAGGCCTGCGTAAGGCTGTAATTCAGAATGAGTACGTCGCCTACTTGGAAACACTGTCGAACAGCATACACATAAACAGTTAGACGTTAAACTGAAGGATGCATTGACTCTCACACGCGCCGTACCTCGTAAAGCGAGTTGAGCTTCTGGTCCGGTGAAGGCGCGAACGAGCTGTTGCAATAGACAAACTGCATATACACTTACATTAGGTAATCGCTCGATATAATGCAATGACCTGGACGTAAAAAATCGTAAAAGTCGTACCAGCGCGTCCGTGTCTTTCAGCCGCAGCTGCTTCTTCAAGAACTTGTACACCTGCAGCATAACAACACGCAAAGAAAATACACAGGGTGCATGAGTCAAATCCTCCATGCAGCTGTGAGTAGTACACACAAGCAGCACGCACCACGCTGAGCTGGTCGTGGCCGTTCACCGTGAACTTTGTGCGCTTCATCAGCGGCGCGTTGCCCACTGCGACAAACTGCAGCGTCACTGCTCAACACAAACATACACAGAGACATAGGAGGATAAGTGGACATCAGCAGCGCACTATATAGTATATATCAAGCACTCGGGCACCTTTTGCGGGCCCCTCGGGTCGCGCTGGCAGCTCCGCCATCGCCGCCGCGCGCTGGAGCTCTTCGTCCATTCTGTCTGGGTTTATTTTTTCTCTTTATTTTCTCATAGCCAAAATGTGACTTGCCCAAGTAGGTCCAAACGCTCTTTTATTACTTGTATTATTGGGTCCAAAGGCTCTTTTATTACTATGGGCTTTTATTACTATGGGCTTTTATTACTATGGGCTTTTATTACTCGGGCCCAAAGTCGATCCAAACGTTATTTTATTCCCTTTTTTGTCTCTTGTTGCTGAAGAAGCGCCGCTTGAGGGTGAGCAGACGCGTGACCCCATACTGAATCCCATACGCAAATCCTCCAAGAAGCTCGTTGCGAGACACGAGCGCATTGCCACAGCACGAGACGTCGCCTGCCTGCGAGCATGGAGTCCATGGAGAACAGCGCGGTGCTGACTGCGGCAACCGCGGGCGGCAGTGCGAATGGCGGCGCGTCGCTGTACACGGCGGTGCTCGGCGCCAAACACGGCGCCGAACAGGCGCAGCGGCGCAAGCTCTTTGAGCTCTTCGAGGCACGCGTGCTCACGGACGTGGTGCTCGTGGTACAGGAGCAAGTGATCGCGGCGCACCGCGTGGTCCTGGCGAGCGCGAGCCCGTTCTTCCACGCGCTCTTCACGAGCGGCATGAAGGAGAGCCGCGAGCACCGCATCGAGCTCAACGAGATCCACGCGCCGGCGTTCCAGGAGCTGCTCAAGTACATGTACCTGGGCCAGCTACACATCACGGGCGAGACGATCCTTGCGATCCTGCACACGGCCAACCAGCTCGAGATGTCGGAGGTCGTCGAGATCTGCTGCAAGCAGCTCATGCTCGAGCTCAACGTGAACAACTGCGTCGACATCTTCCTCTGCTGCGAGAACCTCAAGATGCGCCCCGCGTGCCGCATGCTCGCCCACGCGGCGCGCGCAATGATCGAGACGTACTTTAGCGACGTGTACCGCACCGACGCCTTCAAGAACCTGCCGCTCTACAGCGTAATCAAGATCCTGCTGCGCCGCAAACTGCGTCTGCAGGACGACGCGGCCGTGCTGTCGTGGCTCATGCACGACCCCAAGACGCGCAAGATCGAGTTGACGCGCATCTTCAGCACACTCCAGATATCCGACGACCCGGATCTCAAGACCACGGCTGCGTCGCTCTCGCTCTACCAGGCCCTGAGCTCCAGCGGCATGATCAACAGCAAAGACCGCGTCGACGATAGCCGATTCACGCCACCACTACCACCACCACCACCGCCACATACAAGCTTATCAGGACAACAGCTGGAGGAAGACTTTCACCAGCAGCAGCAGCAGCAACTGACGCCGACGATCTTTGTGATCGGCGGGTTCAATGGCCCGAGCGCGCTCAAGACCGTCGAGTACCTGGACTTCCACTCGAACGAGTGGTTCGCCGCCGCCAACATGCTCGAGAAGCGGTCGTACAGCGGCGTGGTCGTGAGCGAGCAGAGTAAGATCTTTGTGATCGGTGGCACGTGCAGCTCGCGCCACCTCAAGTCCATGGAAGTGTACGACCCGGAGAGCAACGCGTGGACGATGATGACGCCCATGCGCCGCTCGCGGAGCTACCTGGGCGCGGCCTTCTCAAACGGATACATCTACGTCGTCGGTGGGTTCAACGGGATGTCGCATCTCAACTCGGTCGAGCGGTACGACGTGCAGACGCAGCAGTGGGAAGAGGTGCAGCCGTTGAGCATTGGACGGAGCGGCCTCGCTGTCGTCGCGATGAACGGACTCATCTACGCGATCGGCGGCTACGACGGCCGCAAGCACCTTAAGAGTGTCGAAGTGTACGATCCGCGCCAGAACCAGTGGTTCCCGGTCGCGAGCATGCGGTACGCGCGCAATGGACCCGCGGCCGTGGCGCAGACCAAGACCAACAGCATTCTAGTCTATGGCGGCGAGTCACGCCACGGGATCCGCATGAACACGAGCGAGCGCCTGGACCTCCACTTGGGCGCGTGGCAGGACATTGACACGTTCGTGGACTCGCGCAGTGGCCACGTGGCCTTCAGCTTCCTCAACGACTCGTTTCTCTTCTGCCTCGGCGGCTCGAACAAGAAGGACGAGTACCTCGACACAGTGCACCGCTACGACCACCTGACCAAGCAGTGGAGCATCCACTCGCGCATGCTCTCGCAGCGGTGCGGCCTGAACGTGGCTGTGGCGCTCACGTCGCCCAAGGCCGCGTGCTTCCAGAGCCAGCAGCAGCAGAAGAGCTCTTCGTCCACCAGCTCAACGGTATCAACTGCCTCAGCACCACCACCGCCGCCACCAATACCAAGATCGATGCCTAGCATGGCGACGCATGCGCCGAGCGCATGAACTCGTCGTAAGTATTATTTTTTAAAGTGTTTTATCTCGACCTCCACCTCCGCTACAAGACCAGACGCGCGCTCGGAAGCAAGAGCGCGGCGACAACAGCAGCAGCTTCTCTATCTATCACCAGTTATTTCAACCACCCTCAGCAGCAACCAGCACTTTGCCTTTGGGTATCCCGAAGCGTCCAAGTGTGTGGTTGCGTGTGTACAAGTATCCTCATCTCCAACCAATAGTATAAATCAACAAGCCTTCACAGGAAAACCAATTTTCCCTTGATCATTTCGATGTCATACCTTCTTGACTGTGTGTTTGTTTCTCTTGTACTTTGTCGCCTGCTCTTGCTTTTCTTGAAAATGAAATTGGTTTTCGACATGCAACATGCACACGTTGGCAACGCTGGGGGCTGGAGCCCGGAAAGGGTTGCTTTACACAGCGCCTCCGTAGGCGGATGCGAGCTCGTCGCCGTGGAACTTGCGCCATCCGCCCACGAGGTCTTCGTACTCGCGCGGGTGGTTGCGGCTGAACGCGATTGGATCCTGAAACAAGACAGTAATAATAACAATGATCAGCACCAAGAACCATTTTCCATGAAGTTTTACTGTCCCACAAACACTAGCCCACGAACCTCGGCAAAGCACACAAACACGGTGTGGAGCGCAGTGATCACGACGTTCGCGAGGATCATCGCCATGCTCATGCCGGCGATGAAGCCGATCACCCCCAACACGACTGCACAACAGCAACAAACCACAAATACACAGACCACGTCAGATAAACCTTATGAGCTCTACAAACATGCCAAAATAAAAAGAGAATACATACCGTAGGCAGCGTTCTGCGACTCGAGCGCAACAAACCACTCGTCCGGACAGAACTTGGCGACAAGCATGCCCGTGATGCCCGTGACAACGCCCACGCCGATCGCGCCAAACGTGAGCGCGCTCGACGTGAGGTCGTCGTTGATCACGGCCGTCCAGCCGCGGTTCGTGAACAGGTCCATCACGGCCTTGCCGCTCGTCTTGAAGTCGTAGCCGTAGATGCCCACATACACGTACGCCCACTGGTTGATGTACTCCATGATGCCCTCCAGGCAGTTAAGAATGCACTCGGCAAGACACGCGACACAGGCCAGCGCGCCATTGTCATCCTCACGCGCCTTGTTCTTCAGAATGGTCGCCATCTGATAACAACACACATCGTAAAAACATAACACCATCAGTAGGAATCACATAATTTCACATAACGCCATCACGAGATCCAAAAACGTACCGTGCGCAGCGCCTGGAGCACAGCGACAATGAGCGAGCCAAAGCAGATCGAGCCAAAGGACGACGTGAGCGACCGGTAGAGCGCACCCGCGGTCACCTTCTTCGTGTGGGGCTGGTACCACCAAGACGCCACGACACCGGACGTCGTGCACGTGAGAATGTTCTGCAGCACCTGCTGGCCCCAGTACACGCTGATGAGCATGAAGAAGAGCACGAAGCCGCCACCGACACCGCCGCACATGCGCTCTGGGTGGCCCTGCGCGTTGAGCTTCTCGCAGCCCGGGTCCGATTCCTTGAGCATCTGGTAAATGCCGATCGCAGAGAGCGACCATAGCAACAACCAAACCGTCTGCTTGATTATCAACAGCAGCGCCACGAGGAAGATCGCCGAGTGCTGCGACACCGCGGCACACGCCGTCTTGAGGTTCGCCGACGCAAAGCCGATGCGGTCCTGCACCGCGAAGATGTACCAGACGTTGAGTCCGGCCATGAGGAGCATCACGCACGCCATGATCGGGCTCACGGCGAAGGTCGCGAGCGCAAACACGACCGTGAGGCCGACGTTGAACCAGAGCGCGATGCGGATCATGGACTCAGCGTACGCCATGAGGAACTTCATCCACGCGAGTGAGAGCACCACGGCGCCACCCACGAGCGCGGCCGAGAGGATGAACAGGTGCGTAAAGTCCTTGGGTTGATCGGTCACACCCGGTACAGGCGTGCCGGCGTTCTGCTTCACGTTCTCCATGAGTGCGGGCACGCCCTTCGCGAACGCAAACACGGCGATCACGCCGACGTTGACGAAGAAGAGGGCAGCGAAGATCCAGTCGTTGCAGTGCGCCGAGGGCGCCTCAAGGCGCATGCTGCGCACCGAAGCGGCGCCGACCGCGTCGACGTTCTTGCCGCCGGCGGGGCTGCGCGCGCCCGAGAGCATCGGCTCCGTCTCGCTCGCGGCCTGATACATGGTGGCGTCGTCGTCCGAGTCTTCGTGAGCAGTGGCGCGGCTGCCGTTGGCGAAGCGTGGGGCGTACAGCGTGACTGCGGGGGTGAGACGACGGCTCGTGACCGATCCGCTTGCTTCTCTTGCGGCCTTCTCTGTTTCTGTGCTGCGCCGCGTCTCTATTTCTAAAAATATGGAATCGTAATCATTTTTTCCAATTTTAACCACGTACCCTATAGTGTATGTGGCTAAACCTGCTTTCCAGAAATTCCTGGACCCATTTCTGAACAAAACGCAGCATCAAAAATGGATTTCTTTTGAATTTTTTTTATGCGCCATACTTGGGCGCGAAGCCGAGGCGGAAGGCCACCTCCTTGAGGAACATGAGCGCGCTCATTGTCCCGTAGCTGCCCATTGCGTCGGTCTGCGCCTCGTCGAAGCGCTGCACGGCGTCGCGGCGCGTGCGATCCTTCTGGTAGAATGAGAGCAGCAGGCGGCGCAGCTCCGCATTTGGCGGAGACGCGCTCTCTTCTGCTGCCGTTGGGTACTGGCCATTCACCTTCTCGTAGCTCTGACGTGGCCAGAATGGACTGCTGGATGAGCCGGCGTTTGGCTGCAGAGTGTGCAGCTGGTGGGCAGTCTGTACTATTGCCACGAGGCAGCGTTCCTGCTGCAGCGCGTCTATGACGAGAGAGTGCACCCAGTGATCGCTGCTCACGTGGGTGTCCACGTGCACGAACACGAGCTGCTTGTCGTTCCCCGTTAGGAGCTCTTTTGCCGAGGCGGAGGCTTCACTCTCGCTCTCAGTATCAGTCGTGATGCTGTGCACGCGCTCAAAGCCGAGAGACTTCGCAAGCGAATACGAACTGGGGGACGTGCTGAAGAACGCGACGGGCATCTTTGGGAACCTTTCGAATACGCAACATGAGCGTTGTGGTTAGTGATCATGTCGTAAAGCAGTTATGTGTTCGATAAAGAGACACACACGTACTTGAACTGCGCAGTGTCGCCTACGCAATTCACGCTCAGAAGGCTCTTCAAGTCACTTAGTTCTCCTTTTCCGTGCGCGGCATCTACAGAGCGAGCCAATAAAACAGTGAGCTACATACAGGACTCACACAAATAAAACATCATATATGTCCTCAGCATCGCGAATGTTGACGCACTTGGAAGCACGAGGAAGCCGTTGCAGCCGCGCGCAGCGACCTCGTTGAACGCCTTCGACTCGTTAGCACCAGCAGCAGCGGCACTGTGACCAGGAGAGAGCGCTCCGTCGAGGAACACGACGAGGACCTTGTCCGCGACGACCGACATCGTCTCCTTCGCGCTTTTTCGCTTTCTGGCCTCACACGAATTGCCTTTTTCCTAAATTTTACATGTCAGACACCCAAATGAACAAACAAACAAGGAAAATACGTTTCACAAATGTTAGGCTGCAAGTAAACCAAAGGTAGACATTTATCTTAGTACCCTAAAATGCATGTCAAAGGCGGACCCAATGTACATACGGTACTACTAAAACCTTTCAAAAACGATAGCACCGCCTATGACATGCATTTCGTAAAAACGAAAGCTGAGGCGAGCACTGGTGTGGGACACACTAAAACT
>JAASFY010001036.1:0-12871 GCA_023334035.1 Globisporangium okanoganense
AAGAAGCTCGATGTGATCAACCACACGCGAAGTGAAGCTGCATTTATCACAAATGACAGGTTTTCAAAAATTAAAGTTGCGGGTCACTTTTATGCATGTATGGAAAGCAAACATGAGGTTTTATTAGTTAACAAGGTTTATTTGTTTGTATGAAAATATGGCTGTCCGGACTAACAAGTGTTTTACAGTATTGGACAAAACTCTCATCGTTTGAACCTGGAGTTTGTAATGTGTACAGTTTATGTTTTGTCTACAGGAAGAAAGGGCATGTTTACAAAATCTGTCACGGGTTTTCATCCTTACCGAGGGTTCTTCCGGAAATGTACTACTTGTACTGTACGAAGCCAAACGATGAAGATGGTGGCTGGTTCGCAGGCGTCGCCTGGCGCAGCACCTACTGGTAATGCTGCCGCTGCAGCTGGCGGAGTCCTTGGTGGCATCGGTCAGACCAAGAGCCTCGCGCAGCCGACGCTGCTGTCGCTGTGGCGCCGAACGGCGTCTACCGTAGGCTCCACCGCTGCAGCCCTCGTACGCACTACTGCGCTGTCGTCTGCTGTTATTGACGAGGAGATGGAGAGCGCTTTACCAGACGCAGTGAGTGGTGCGCCAGTTGCAGATGGCGATGGGCAAAGTGGTGGGATCGACAACGACAGCGGCGATGGACATGAAGCGCAAAGTGATGCAGCGGGCGGTGAAGCTGGCGAGGGCTCCAGCATTCAAGTGGACGCGGATGACATGGGATACACTGTGAATGGGCATGAAGACGAAGAAGCAGTTGACGCAATTGACAAAGAGCCACTGGATGCGGTTGACGACGAGAGCGAAGCTGTTGGCGATGAGGTAGACATCAATGACGACGGCGATGAGGACTTTGAGGAGGACGGTGACGAAGAGGAGTCGGATGACGAGGAGCTCGATGCAGGTTTGTTCTCGCTCTCTTTGCTGGTTCTGGAATGGTTGGTGACTGGCCACTGGTGGCTTACCTCCTGCGTGATTGTAATTGTTGTTGCATGAATCGTATAGTGGACGAAGACGAGCTGCTCTCCATCCCACCAAAGAAAGCAGCGCGGATAAAGCGTGAGCAAGCCGCGCGTTCTCACCCTGCACACGAGCTCCAGTGCGCAGTGGCGACATGCGGGGCGAGCTTTACCAGGAAAGACCACCTGACACGGCATGTCGGCCGCTTCCACGAAGGTGCGATTTAATTCCCCTTGGCTTGTACATTGTCACCAGCCTCATTGCTAACATTTTTCGTAATACACACAGTCCGAGACGATCGCGAGTACAAGTGCGACCTCTGTGAAATGCAATTCCCAACGCGCCACGAGAAAGAACTCCACGACCGCGAGGTGAGCCACGACTGCTTCCCCTGCAAGGTCCCTGCGTGTGGCAAGAGCTACTCGAAGCGCGAACACCTCAACCGCCACGTGATGACATCCCACAAGACGAGCGATACCCCGGAGAAGTCATTCCGGTGCGAGATCTGCGACATTGGCTTTGCCTATAGCCACGGTCTCGTGCGCCACAAGAACCGCTCGCACGTGAACCAGAACAAGCCGTACGAGTGCGCGCAGTGCCTGCTGGCGTTCAAGAAGAAGTCGGACCTGCAGGCGCACTCGTACGTGCACACAGGCGTGCTGCCCTTTACGTGCAACGTGTGCCAAGCGCGCTTCGCCAAACGGTTCCAGCTTGTACGCCACGAGCGCTCGCATGGCGGCACAAAAAAAGCTCAGGCCCAGGTGATTTTCTGTGAGGAAGACGGCTGCGGCGAGATGCTCTTCACGGCCGAGGACAAGGCGCAGCACGGCCGTGACGTGCACCACAAGTCCACTCCCACCAATAAGGAGGAGAGCGAGAAGAAGCCAAACAAGGGCAAGAAGCGCAAGCGAGCCGAGTCGATCCCGTCTGACGCCACCGTGGACGCCGATGCGAACCGCAAGACGCTGCTGGTCTGCCAGGTCTGTGAGCACACGTTCCAGCGCAAACAGTACTTGCGTGCGCACCTAAGGACGCACTTTGAGGCCGTGGACGAGCGCAAGATGCACGTGTGCCCCATGGACGGCTGCGCGAACACGTACACGCGCAAGTCAAACCTCATGGCGCACTACAACGCCGTGCATGACGCCGTGCGCTCGCAGCGGTTCGAGTGCCCTTTTGAAGGCTGCGAGGGCAAGTTTGGCTACAAGAAAGTGCTCAATACGCACATTGACAGCGTGCATTTGCATCCTACGCCGTCCAAGAAGCGTCGCAAGGTCAATGCCAAGTCGGTGCGTGCGAGGGCGCTGGGCATAGGTGACGAAGAGAGCAGCGAAGTGGTGGTCATCCTCGACGGGTGAACACCAGGAAACCCGGGATTCCTGTGTCGATAACCTAAATTTGAAGTTCCAAGTCGCCTTGAGTCCAAGCTTTCGAATCCAAGTTCGATGTTGATGAAGCCCACGGCCCAGGCCAATCTCATGATTGGCAAATAGAGTCGGCATCCGGTGGTTACCCGGAATTGGTGCTGGAAAGCGCCTGGTGGAAAGCCGCGCCGGCAGGTCAGAAATTCAAGAAATTTGAGGGCGCCATTTTCCAAAGTCGAAGGAAAGAAACGCGGTCCCAACCCGAGTTCTCCTGAATGAGTCCGAGTGGCCCTCAACCAGGTCTGTTGGGACTTCAAAGGAGCTCAGGATCTGATCCTGACGCTGCTTTCGACGAAACTTCAGTGGTCGCGTCTCATGAGAAATGGGAAAATGTTGAAACTCCCTAAGGAGTCAGCTCCCAAATGGCTTCTTGTTCTTTCAGGCGAAGGTTCTTGCAATGTGAAGCTCGTCACAGCTCCTTTATCTTCAGGTCCCACGTGGTGTGTTGCTCAGTATCATTTCTCAATCATCCCTGGATCGCCACCAATGCTGCCTCTCCACGATATGATCGTCGCTCTTCCCTGGACGTTCATCGTCCGCGCGCTGCTCGTCATCGCGCTCTCATGGTTCATCTCCATCCCGATCCGAGCTCTCAGACGCAAGCTGCGCATCGCGCGAGGCCTCGCGCCGCTGAAAGGCCCCAAGGGCGTGTTTTTGTTGGGCAACATCCCGAATTTCATCAAGCACAAGAACCGGATCTACCACTTTCTCGTACGTGCCAGAGCTTGACGTCAAGCCCAAGAATATGGTGACTGAGCCCCCTAGCTAATAACCATTCATTCTCATTGACTGCCTTATAGGAGGAGAACCTGCGTGAGTGCGGTGGCATTATGAAGATGCCGTGGCACCTCTTCTTCGACGGCGCAATCTACGTAAGCCTCGCCTTCAAAATCTGAGCCTCGATCTTGTACCACAAAGCTCTGACAGCCTGATTACGATGCCTCGTATGCTCTATACTATACTAGATCACGGACCCAGAGCACGTCAAGCACGTGCTGGCGACGAATTTCGACAACTACGTCAAGCCGCAAGGCTTCATCGACGCGTTCCAGGAGGTCTTCGAGCACTCGTTCTTCGCGATGAACCACCACGCGCAGACGCCGGACAAGGGCGCCAAGTGGCGGCTGCAGCGCAAGGTCGCGGCCAAGGTCTTCACGGCGAGCAACTTTCGGACTTACACCGAGCAGGTCTTTGACAAGTACGCCCAGGCCATGATCAAGGTGATCGAGGCCCAGGAACAGGATGGCAAAGCCTCTTCACCGCCACCGCGGTGCGATATGCAGGAACTCTGTGCGCAGTACACGCTCCAATCGATCTTTGATATCGCATTTGGGATCCCTCTACAGGAGATCGTGGACCCACAGACCTTTGCCCAGAGCATGAACTTTGTGAATGAGCACTGCGCGAGTCGCCTATTTGTCAAGCAGTACTACAAACTGCTCAAGTGGTGCATGCCCAGCGAGTACCGGCTCAAGCGCGAGACGGACTTCATCCGCGGTATCGCCGACAAGATCCTCGTGCGACGGCTTGAGGAATCTGATTCTGAGATCGCCAAGCGCTCAGATATCCTCTCTCTGTTCATCAAGAAAGCCCGCGAGCTGGACGAGGACTCGGCTTCGCTGCTCTGTCCGAATACGCTCCGGTCGATCATCCTCACGTTCATCTTCGCCGGCCGGGACACCACGGCCGAGTGCATCACGTACACATTCTACGGCATCGCGAGACACCCTGAGGTCCAGCAGAAGATCGTCGACGAGCTCAGAGCTTGCCACGGTACTGCTGGTTCTAACGGTGACGCGCTGAGCTATGACGACGTGAAGAGCCTGAAGTACCTCGAGGCCGTGGTCTTCGAGGCCGTGCGGCTGTACCCGGCGCTGCCGTACAACGTCAAGATGGCCGTGGCGGACGACCACCTCCCAGATGGCACGTTTGTACCCGCTGGTACAGATGTGGTCTACTCGCCATGGTACATGGGGCGCAACAACGTCAAGCTCTGGGGCAAAGACACGCTCGCGTTCCGCCCCGAGCGGTGGCTTGAGATGAAGACCCGGCCGTCGGCGTTCGAGTTCCCAGCCTTCCAGGCCGGACCACGGGTGTGTATTGGCATGAACATGGCGGTGCTCGAAGCCAAGATGTTTATTGCAGTGATGCTTCGCCACTTTCACGTCAAGATCCCAGCTGACGAGCCCCAGGAGCGCGGGTATTTACTGAAATCTGGACTGTTCATGGACGGCGGCCTGCCGCTCGAGATGGCCCCGCGGGACGCGCGCGCGTTCTCGTAAGGCTACTACTGGGCTAGCCCAGACATCTCTATGTGTGGCTTGTAGAGTATTTTGTATTACTGAAGGCCATTGAGGACTTGGCTTGAATGAGTACCAATCTGAGTCAGAAGGGACTCATCTCAGCCCACTTTCGCGTCGACACTGTTGGGGTTGAGGATCTGATGATGGCGTTAGCAGCAGTCCAGTGCCTGTAGCCAACCACGCATGACAGAGAACCTCGCGTTGCGCCAGCAGCAGCCACCCACTAAACTCTCCCCCGCCAGTCATTAGCGAACAGTCATTTGCGAATTCGCCACCAAGAGCTCAAGCGTTCGTTTCCAATGTCGATCGAAGAGCCCAGCCTCCCGCACTGGAGTCACGTGGTGAATGCGCTCGCTGCACTCGTGTTCACGTGGCTGTTCGTGAGCTTCGCGTCCTCAATCCAGCGCAAGATACGCGTTGCAAAAGGTCTCGAGCCCGTCTTAGGCCCGAAAGGCACGTTTCTGCTGGGCATTTTGCCTGAGATCGCGGCCAACATGTCGCGCTTCTATGACTTCCAGGTAAGGGTCTTGCTTGTCATTTTGCGATGTGATCATGTGTATACCAGGGCACTCGTGCTGACGATTTGATGTGTATACCATGCTACAGGAGGACTTGATGAAGCAGTACGGCGGCTGCATGAAGCTCCTGTGGAACCTGCTCTACGAGAAGTCGCTCTATGTAAACACCACCTAGTTATACATGTATAGCTAGCTGTATACCCTGAGGCTAATGCTGTTGTTTGAAGCCCCATAGATCGCATCTGTGGAGGACGTGAAGCACATCATGACAACCGATTTCGACAACTATATCACGCCACAGACCATGATCGACACCTTCAAGGACCTGTACGAGGACTCGCTCTTCTTCGTCAACCACGCACACACGAGCGACAAGGGCGAAAAGTGGCGCGTGCACCAGAAACTGGCTGCCAAGGTGTTCACGACCACCAATTTCAAGCTCTTCTTTGAGCAGATCTTTTACAAGTACGCCATGGAGATGGTCGCCGAGATCCAGACCCAGGGTGGTGAACCTACTCGACGTCGCCCGCGAGTTCACGTTGCGCTCGATCTTTGACATTGGCTGCGGTATCCCACTCCAGGACATTAAGGACGCCGAGGGCTTTGCTAAAGCGTTAGACGACGTGAACCAGCAGTAGATGTTGCGCCTCATGCTCAAGCGCCACTACAAGTACTTTTTGTGGTGTATGCCCAGCTAGTACCGCATGAAGTGCAACGTGAACATCGTGTGCGACATTGTGGACGCCATTGTGAGCCAGCGGCTGAGCGAGAGCTTGGAGGAGATCGACCAGAGGTCCGACATCCTCTCGCTCTTCATCGTCAAGGCCCGCGAGTTCGAAAATAATGAGAACAACTGGATGGCGGACCGCAAGACGATGCGGTCGTGCCCATGACGTTCATCATCGCAGGCCGCGACACGACGTCCAGTACGATCTCGTACGTGTTCTACGAGATCGTACGCCACCCAGAGGTCCAGATAAAGATCGTCGAGGAGCTCAATAGCTCGAGAAGGCCTCGTTCGACTACGACGACATGCGCAAGCTGCCCTACATTGACGCTGTGGTGAACGAGACCCTGAGACTGCACCCAGCCGTGCCCTTTGATCTGAAAGTATATCACGTCCTCGATCCAAGGTGCACTAGACCAGTACCAGCGTCCATCACGAGCAGTATCTTGCCGACACCTTCAGCTCTCGTCTTGAAACTTGGCGCCACTCCTTGAATACTGGAAATCGCCTCCGCCTCATCGAACGCTCGGTACTCAATGAAATACTCCTTGCTTCCCACGACGTGCGTGTTCGATGCTGTGTCGAAGCACCAGTCGCTCGCCTTTACTTCATCGTCATCCTCGCGCGCTCTGTCGCACATTTGCCCTCAGTACGTGAAGATCATGGCAGACAGAGGTCTGGTCCGGGGCTTGATGCTGACGCAGCGTGACGCGGGCGATTGCGAGGCATGCCACGTCGGTAAACAGCGTCGCAAGAACTTCAAGCAGAAGCTGGACAGGGAGATCGTGGACCCGAATCAAGTCGTGTACGCAGATCTTTTATTTCCAGGACAATGCAACAAAACGCAATACGCAGCCGTACTCGTGGTGATGGATGGATTCTCGCGGTTCATTACGGCGTATCTGCTCAAGTCCAAGGAAAGCGCGGTTGTGAACGAACACATGAAACAGTATGTGCTCTGGGCGGAGCAGCAGGCAGGACGCAATGTGAAGATGGTGATTCAGTGCTGCCACTCGGCGGATCACGGCGTAGTCAAGTACCCCGTGAAGCAAGTGCTGACTGACAAGGGCGGCGAGTTTGTGAACCAAGAGATGAAACTCTGGTACGCCACACATGGTATTGAGCACATCCAAGTCGGACCACACAGCTCGCAGCTGAACCCATGTGAGAGAGCTCACCAAACCTTGATCAGCATGACAAAGGCGATGATGCAGCAATCAAGACTCCCGTTGCCGTTGTGGACGGACGCGCTAAGGAACGCAGTCTACATCAAGAATTGCGTCTTCGTAAAAGGGTCAGAACTCACTCCGTATAAGTTGATGTTTGGCTGCAAGCCAGACGTCCATCATATCAAAAATTTTGGCGCACTGGCGTATATGCACGTGTCCAAGTCGACGCCGCGTCAGAAGTTACATGACAACGCCAAGATCGGGTACGTCTTGGGATACGCGGAGGACGCCATTGGATGCAAGATCTACTATCCTCAAGATCACGTACGCAAGTTCGTTGCAGACGTCAGAGTTAATGAGGACGTAGTATACAAGGACTCTTCTGGTAGTGCATGCCCAGCGAGTACCGCATGAAGCGCCACGAGAAGGTCATGGCCGCGCTCGCAGGCAAAATCCTGCAGAAGCGGCTTCAGGAGAGTGACGAGAAGATGGACTAGCGCTTCGATATTGTCTCTCTCTTCATCAAGAAAGCGCGCGAGCTGGACGACTCGAGCGCCGCGGCCGTGCTGCTGGACGTCGAGACGCTGCGCTCCGTCTTCGTCACGTTCATCTTCTGCGGATGGGAGACAACGTCATCGGTCATCACGTGGACCTTCTACATTCTCGCGCTGGGGAATGGCACCGATGCTAGCCTCGTTCCTCGACGGCTTGGTGATCCCACTGAGAAAGAAAGGCGACTCGGACAATCCCATGGACTATCAGCCGATAACTCTGCTCCAATCCAGTTACAAAATATTCGCCAAAATATTCGCGACCAGAGTCCAGTGGGGATGAGCGTCAGCTATCGGTGAGACCCAGCAAGGGTTTGTTCACACGCGCCTACAGGAGAAGCCAGTGACGTTCATGCAAGCCATGCTCGGTAATGTGTTAGACGATGCCGCAGTATCGGTGGACGAGTCACCAGCGGTGGTGCTTCTAGACTTTATGAAGGCGTACGACATGCTGAATCGAGAATTCATCCTCCTGGTACTCTCCAAAATCGGCTTCGACGCGGACTTCGTGAACCTGATCGCGCGTATACATCATGGAATAACAGCCATTTTTCTGGTCAACGAACCGTCTACAAAGCACAATATCGTGTCAGGAATACGACAGGAGTGCCCTTTGGCGTCGCTATTGTTTACCCTGGCGGCATAAGTGCTCGCATTGATGGTGACCCAAGACCATTGCCTCTAGGGCATTAGTCTGCCAGACAACGAAATGACCAAAGCGAAAATATATGCGTTCGTGGACGACTCCGCAGTCTTTCTCCATGCTGAAGCAGAGATGCGAAGCCTCAAGATTATCCTGGACAATTTTACTCGTCTCTTAGGGCTCACAGTTCAAACCAGCAAAGTTTGTTCATCAGCCTCAACAAAGCAGTACGCCAACGAAGCCATGACGGGATCCCGCTCCTCCAGAACGGTGAGACCACGCGGTATCTTGGCATTCAACTCGGTCACGAGAGTACAGAACGAACCAACTGGAACACTCGAATTCGAAGTATCCAAACAAGACTAGTGACAGCAACTCGGGTGACTTGCAGCACTGTCGGACGCATCAAAATCCTGAACGCTATCGTGCTTCCAACGATCCTGTTCACGTCCCAGTTCAGTAAGTCAGAGAAATCAACACGTGTGAAGCTTTAAAACCTACGAAATCAATTACTCTGGTACGACAAGCTCAGCACTGACGGCTGCAGGCACAAGCTCAACCCCGGATTACTGTTTTTCACTAGTTCAGCATGGTGGTCTCGGCCTGATCTCGATCGACTTGGCAATACGGACTCAAACAACACTCAATGGCTGCTAGCACAACCAAGCCTGTTCATTGAGGCATGGCACAGCCTGGTACATCCACAAGAACCTCAGTCGGGCAAGTGTTCATTATAAAAGTTGGTGTGATAGCCCTCTGTGAAACGCTGGTGTCTACAAACCCCAGACCGGACGACTTGACATCACCGAGACAAGCGACAATCAATCAGGTACTAGCGAGTTCGGAGCTGACATGAAACTCGAGCGGTTGAACGACCTTATCCCTGTCGAGTTAACCAGAGCACGCGAACCCCAGCTACGAATCAGAACTAGTCCGCTTCTGGCCAACCTTTCAGTGGTGAAACAACGCGTGGATAGTTGACGCGACCGGGGAACAACTGACGCGAAGACAGTATAACGTTTCGCGGAAATGCTCACTGGCAGAGATCCACATCCATCGAGGGTTGACGGACACGTGGATGTTCATAGCTCCATCGCTAGGCCATAACTGGACACACCAGCGACTCCTGAAGTTGAAGTAGTGGGTCATCAGCATCATCTGGATCGGACCAGTAATGAAAGTCCTGGAGAGGTATCACCTCAAGACTCAACTTCATCTCTGGAAGCCGTACAACCTGACAACCACGTACACCTGGACAACGAACGGCATGGGTTATGCAATTGGAGCGCCAACGACTGGACAACGATACGGACGGTACATTGACTTCTAACGACAACCTAATGGAGTCACGTGGAAAGCGGTATCCGGAAGTCAAGATGCAGCCACGAGAGAGGACATGGACAACTTACTTAAGGCAGATAAGCATGGCGGTATCACCTTCGAGCCGCAACCTCTCAGTACAGCGATACCATGACTAGTAGCACCAGCGACTTCAGCAAGGGGAGTACAAGCAGCGATGGACAAGATTTGCAAAAGAAGCAGCAAGATCCAGTGGGTGAAGAAGAGGAGCTCAGTGGCAACAAAAATGCAAAGAGCCGACAGCAACGACGAATGGGACTTCAACGTGCAACACCGAACAGTACGCGAAGTGTGGCAACACAAGCTGAGCGTCACCAACTACCAGCTCTGGGTCGGGTACCGCATGGTTACTCAGCAACTCAACTTGTTCCATCCTGGAAGAGTGGAGTCCACCAAGTGTTCAGCCGACGCAGAATGCATGAACGAGAGAGACAGAGCCGTCACCAGAGCTCCGCACTTCCAACTATCAGCCAACAGGGTCACAGAATTACACACTAACTTCAGCTGGATCACCTGGAGCCACGTCAGGCGAGATTTTAACAAGACCGCCGAGTATATGGCCAACGTGGCCATGGACTCCCAATGCGCAGCTACAATAACAGAAGACTCAACGAACATCGGAAAACAACGTTTTCTCCACGCAAGGACCTTGTTAGAAGGAGCTTTACAAGGAGACCCAAGTGCTTCGGGCAGAAAGCACACGATCGTCTGGCGATCTCAGGAACATCTTAAAACTTGATTAAATAGATTTCCTTACTACTACTACAATCGTTTCGCGCTAATTTGGCATCCGAGGTAGCCCAGGGCTCATTTGGAAAGCACATCAAAGTTTTTACGCCTGGATTGATTGCCTGCAGATGAGGGACCTTCCGACAGGCAATCAATCCAGGCGCAAAATCCGTTTCACAAAGCTCAGCAGAACGACAAACGAGCCAAAATGTTGTTGGTGTGGACCAATCCAACATAGATTTTTACCAACACCTATGTTGTTGGTACGATTTGTCCAGGTGATACCACTCCATTGTGATGAATCACCACTCACTATTTTCATGGCAGGTCGAGAGTGGTATTATTCTGAGAATACTCAGAAAGATTATGGAATAATCAGCTGAAAAAGTACATAAAGATGACAGATCGGTTCGGCATCCACATCCGTACATGTGTATATGTGTACCAACTTGGTACTATCACACTTCGTCTAACTGTAAGTACCAAGCACAAGCCCTCTCACACCGCATAAAATAACACCAAGACACCGTGTAGGGCTCCCATGCTGTGCTGCTGCATTTTCCAGTTCGTTGGGCTCCGAAAAGAAACCCCAGCAGTGGTCCTTCACCACAAGCAACAGTCGAACTGATTTGGTAGAAGCCCACTCTGACTTTTCCCACCGGGAAAGGTCTGTCAAATTAGCGTTTGGCTCCTCATCAGCATGGGCTCCTCAGTGCAATGCCGTTCACCAAAGCCATTCTCGAATTCGCCAACGAGCAAGCAGCCAGCCAGCCATGCTCCTCCTTCCCCCCGTCTCAGCGACCCTAGTCGCCCAAGTGGTGACTGCGGCGCTCACGATCGCACTCACGAGCCTGCTCGTGGCGATCGGCAGCTCAGTCCACCGCAAGTCGCGCGCTGCGAAGCTTCTGGCGCCAGTGGCCGGCCCGAAGGGGAAGTTCTTGGTTGGATTGCTGCCGGAGATGACCAAGAACCTGCATCGGCTCTACGATTACCAGGTATGAACCGTGGCGTATTCATTGGGGTTTTGGTATTGCATCTGAATTACGGCCGGATCTCAACTTATAATTATTTATCTGTATTTTATGTTTGTAGACCGAGATGTTTGCCAAGTACGGCGGACGCACCGTGGTGCCCTGGAACCTTCTGAGCCCCAACATGCTCTACGTAAGTCCACTCATTGCGATTATTTATCACCTTTGCATGTTATTAATATTCGAACCGCCCTTCGCTGAATATTAATGTTGCTATAATTTATAATTTATGTATTAATTATACCCAGATCTCGGACCGAAGGACGTCGAGCACATGCTCTCGGGCAACATGAAGAACTACATCAAGTCGGACCACTTCATCGCGTCCATCGGCGAGGTGTTTGGGAAATCGCTCCTGGGCCTCAACCACGCGCACACGGCCGACGGTGGGGCTATGTTCCGCCTGCAGCGCAAGATCACGACTCGCATCTTCACGACGTCCAACTTCAAGGGCTTCACCGAGGGCATCTTCCAAAAGTACGCGCTGGGGCTGGCTGACATCATCACGGTCAATGACGGCAAGTGCGAGATGCACACGATCGCGAGTCAGTACACTTTGCAGACGATCTTCGACATTGTCTGCGGTGTCTCCCTCGAGAGCATCGACAAGGACCTCGGGCTCCAGTTCATTAAGAGCATGGACATTGTCTTTGAGAGTATCCTAATCCGCGCGATCATCAAGCCGTACTTCAAGTATTTCTGGTGGTGCATGCCCAGCGAGTACCGCATCAAGCGTGAGTCCAAGGTCATGCTCAACCTCGTCGACAGCATCATCCAGAAGCGACTTCTCGAGAGCGAAGAGCAGATTGCGCCACGCTCGGACCTGCTCTCGCTCTTCATCAAGCAAGCCCGCGAGCTGTAGGTTGAAGGCGCGAATGTCCTTGATCTCCCAACGCTCCGGTCGCTCGTGACGTCGTCTGTGTTTGCCGGTCGTGACACGACGTCGTCGTCAATCCTCTACTCATTCTACAACCTCGCGCAGTACCCTGAGCAGCAGGACAAGATCCTCGAAGAGCTCAAGACCGTCGACACGACCTCGCTCACCTACGAAGACGTCAAGAAGCTCAAGTACCTCGACGCCTTTGTCTGGGAGACACTGCGATTGTACCCAACGACGCCGACGAACTTCAAGCAGGCCGCAGAGGACGACCACCTCCCAGACGGCACGTTTGTACCGGCGGGCACCGATGTCATGTACTCGTCTTACTTACTTAAAAGTGAGGTATATTTAGGTACTTTAAGACAGACCTACAATATCCATTCCTGACTGCTATGTGAGTTCATCACTTCGCTTTCAGGTTGTGGCCGCTCACTGCGCCAGAGGCGCCGCGGGGGTCACCGAAAGAAGATAGGCACCGATGGTCGGTGCCGCGTTGAGCCCGAGGGCTCGGAGCTGAGTGTTGAGTGTGGTGTGGTGAGGTGTGACGGATATCCAGTGT
>JAASFY010001037.1:0-12862 GCA_023334035.1 Globisporangium okanoganense
CCCCCCCCCCCCAGCCCCCCCAGTCCAAGATGAACCCGCACGCCGTCGTCTCGTTCCTCGTCCTTCTCACCGTGGGCCTCGCGAGTGCCTCGACCCTCAGGTTCTGCTCCAGCTGCGTGCCCAATGGGGTCGCTGTCTGCGGCTCGGACGGCCTCACGTACGCTGACAAGTGCGACCTGTTGCACGCGAAGTGCAAGAACCCGGATGAGGAGCTCTCGGTCGCGCACGAGGGCCCGTGATAAAGAGTCGTAGGTCCACTCACTGCCTTGAACCCAGTGAGCCAGTGAGAGGCTTTGACGGCTCCGCGACAGTCGCTATCGATCAACCAAGACGGCGAGAGAGGTGCTATACTATTTAAGTAATAAGTAAGCTCTTGGCGAAATTATTATTATCATACATTTACTCCCGACGGATGGGTGTTGGTGTCGAGCTGGTGTGTCAAGTGCTGAGCTCACGTGATTGAGTCCCGGGACTCAATGGCGGTACCAATGTGTTGCTTCTTCATGCCCTGAGAACCTGCAGACCTACGGCTCTAAGTACTGGTGCGGCGACACACATCCGCAGCTCGGTAGAGCTCGGTCGCCGTCCGCTTGTAGAACTTCCACTTGGTGAAATCACTCACAGTCCCGTAGAGGTGACGGGCTGGCTCCTCGCATCTGGTTCTCGACCCACGGCGCGTCCAGCATAGTGAGCTCAGGCCCGCCGCCTTGCCGTGGAAGCTCATCGTATTCGCCTCAAACAAGTCTTCGTTGCATGCACAATAACTTCAACAAATACACATTGTAGCCTTATGGGTTGGCACCCACATGCCATGCTGGTCTCGTGGTGGCGGTGGCCATTGGCAGCACACGTGTTGTTGTTTCCTCTTGAGCGGATAGCTAATGGGCTGCATCTCGAGGGGTTTCAAGTTTGCTAAGTTGAGCTGGTCGTAACCATCCCGGTTGTTGCTCATCGTTTCCTGCTATAAGTAATATGTTGCAGTGAATATAGGCAACTAATGCGCTTTTTGAATTCAAAACACCTTTCAAACATAATATATCGCCAGAAATGGCTGCAACACCAGACCAAACAGAGAAATTGAAACCTGCGCCCCATCACACTCTCTCTCTTCACTGCCCACACCCCTCTCTCATTGCTCATTTCGCTGCGAGGACGATCATTACCAAGCCACACCAGCCACTACCAGCCCCCAGCCGTCCAAGATGAACCCTCAGACCGTCGCCTCGTTCTTCCTCGTTCTCGCTGCGGGCCTCGGAAGCGCAGCAGGCGCCAAGCCTCCCACGATCCAGTGTGCGCTAGGCTGCACCATGAACTTCAACCCCATGTGCAGCTTCAACGGCCTCATGTACACGCAGTTTCCCAACCAGTGCGAGCTGGACATCGTAAGCTGCCAGGCTGTGAACAGTGGCAAGGCGCCGCTTCAACAGGCGGCGTGTCCCGTGAACCAGCAGATGTGCGGCGGCAAGTACTACTGCGGCAACACGCAGGCGTGCGTGCTCGACCGCATTCGCAGCGTCAACTACTGTGCCGTCATGTGCGACTCGGTTGCGAATGGCTGCAAGAGCACGGACGTGTGCGTCCAGCAGGAGGCCACGACGTGCCGCAGGGCGCCGTGCCCGACCCAGGACACGTGCGTACCGCGTCTCGTATAAAGTGAGATCCCAGAGAGGTGAATGAGAGCTAGTAGATTGACTCAATGGGTCATAAATATATACTCTAGTATCAATTGGAAACGAGATTTGAGCGCTCTGCTGCCGGGAGCAATATGGCCGGGCAATCAGATTGGAGTGCGGCATATCATAGCCACTCGCATTCGCCTGGAAGATGGCGAGATTCAGATTGACGTTTGGAATAGATCTAGAGAGTGTCAAATCACAAATGAGCGGCTCTCAATCGCCACCCCAGCAGTCGCCGCTCGTTCGCAGAGTCTTCATTCTGGATCTAAACACAACAAGGCATTCATTTAGTCTCTCTCACTCGCCTTTAATCTCGTCACCATTCATTCCCCTTTAGGTTTTTGACATAAGGAGTGACTCCCGCCAGCGCCATGCGAGAAGGATCAGCTTTAACCCGGAGCCTCGCGCTTGCCGCCATGGCCGCCGCGTGGATGCTCGCCGCCAGTCCAGTTGACGCTGCGCTGCGTCCGAGTCGTCCGGACCCGGGCAGCCGTACGCCGTCACGCTGCGATGACACGACGTGTGACGCGGCCGAGTCGCCCTTGTGCGGCACGAACGGCCAGACGTACGCCAACTACTGCCTCTACAGCGTCGCGTCCTGCAAGAACGCGTCGCTCGCGATCGCGTACGCGGTGGCCTGTCAGGTTGACGTTCGGGGCGATAAGGAGAACGGTGAGGGTGGCGCCAATGGCGGCAACAGCGGACCTGCAGCCACGGCCAAGCCCACGAAGAAGCCGCCTGTCGTGGCCACAAAGGCGCCCGCCCTGGTCCAGGAGCACCCTGCGTTCGTGCTGCCTATCACAAATAACAACAAGGACCAAGAAGCCCAGGCCCTGGACTTCTGTGCGGTCAAGTGCACGTCCACAGAGCACTTTGTGTGCGGCAGCGACGGCCAAACGTACACGAACGAGTGTCTGGTGCTCGCAGCCAAGTGCACAAACCCCAAGCTCCAGGTCACCATCTCTGGCAAGTGCCTTACGGACAAGTGCGCCATGTTCTGCACGCGCGAGTACGAGCCGATCTGTGGTTCGGATGGCGTCACGTACGGCAACGCGTGCACATTCGCCCAGGCCAGCTGCCTTGCTCAAGGGGCACTGACGGCGGTCACCGGTGGCGAATGTCCAACGCCAGCTCAAAAGCCTCAATACGATGGTAAGAAGGCGGGAATGTGCGGAGCTGTGCAGTGCGAAGCCATGGAGGTCTGTATTGATGACAAGGCCAACGACAGACAGTTCTGCGCCGAGCTCTGCGGAGATGATGAGGAAGACGATGAGGAACTGAAGAAGCACTGCGAGAAGCACGAGCTCTGCGTGATGGAGCAGGTCGCATGCTTCGTTGCACCCTGCCCCAAGCAGCCACGCTGCATCAAAATGTATAAGTGAGCTCAGCTCATCCCAGAAACGCCACAGTCGATTGACTTTGTTGCTGTAATAAACTGTATAAACTGTATAAATGAATAAGTTGCAGTGTGTTCAGAGCGCACCTCCGTGAAATTGCAGTACAAAGCATCCTGTGAAAATTAATATGTAACATGCATGTTGAAGTTGACGAAAGTGCAACTTATTAACGTTGCCTGAACCATTCATATGATAAGAATGATTGTCAAGTGATCTACGTGTAGCTATTGAGCCCATTGTCGAGCGGGCTGAGCTCACAACTCGGCTCCTGGGTTACGTCGTGTGCACTCTGTTCATTACGCAAACGTCCTGCGATCGCCAAGCTTACTTTGCCACTCATACCCTCCCGCCCATGCAGATCTCGGTCGTCGCGTCCGCTAACGTCGAGTCGCGACAGTAGGCGCTCGCATAAACACAGCCATTGTCGTAGATTTGTCCGTCTCTCGAGCACACGGGCGCGTCGAACATGGGACAGACGTACGCGCACGGGTCGTAGCCTTGCTCGGTCGGCTCGAGCGCGAGCGGGTACGGCGTGGTGCTTGGTGGCTCAGGCGATGCCAACACGATGACCATGTCGCTGATACAGTTGCCAGCGTGTACAGACGTGAGCGTGGGGTCCATGCACCTGGCCACCGAGAGCTCGCAGCTGTTGCTGTACGTGGCGCCGTTGGACGCGCACACGGGCTCGTAGCGGGTCATGCACATGATCTCGCAGCGCGTGTTGTCGCCGTCACTATCGCCCGAGCCACTCGAGTCACCACTGGACGAGCCGTCTGCTAGCGTGATGGTCCACTCGGTGTTCTGGAAGAGCGGGTCGTCCCCAAAGTCGTGGTTCTCGTCCACCGAAGGCGACTTGGTCGGGGCCGCCGTGGGGGTCGCGTCCCCCGTGGTTGGTGGTGGCGTGTCTTCTTCGATGATGACGATGATGACCTGGTTTGAGTCCGTCTCGCTGCTGTCACCGTCCCCACTGGAGGACGAGTCGTTTGAGGTCTCGTCGGCAGTCTCGTCCTCATTATTGCCATTGCTTGGGTCGTGGCTGGTCGGATCGACGGGCGTCGTGATGATCCCAGCAAAGTTAGGGTCGCCGGAGCTCAGCGTGCCGAAGAACGCGCAGACCTCGGGCGCCACCGGATCGGGATCCACGCGCTTCGGGTGCAAGCAGCTTGCGTACTGGAGCATGCACCGGCTCGGGTGCGGATTCCCGTCGCTGCCGCACACGAGCTGCGACGCCGACGTCTCGGTCATCACGGGGCAGTTGAACACGCAGTTGGGCGCAGCAGGTGGGCTTGCGGCGTGCGCGTGGGCTGATACAAGCAGCGAGAGAGCGCCAAGCACGAAGAGCTCAAAGCTCCGTAGGGTCTTCATTACTAAGTGCTGACGAGCACGTGTGGGTCGGAAGGTGACAGCTAGCTGTCTGGCAAGTTTGCTGCTGCGTGTGAAGCGAACTGGGGACTGGGAATTTAGATTTGAGGGATGGCTCATGAGCAGGTGGGCGGTCGCCGTCGTGAAGCGTCATGAGAGAAACTGCTCGCTCATTAACGCTGCGAAAGCTGGTACTATGCGTCCGTTTCACGGATGCGGCTGGTCGTAATATGGGGAAGGCGAGCACGACGTCAAGCGTTCTCGTATGTAAAATGTATGAATGAATGGGTTATGTAGCTAAGAGCGGGAGACTTTAGACGCCTGGGCTTGCCCACATGGCTCAGCCGTGTGTGGTCAGATACCTACAGGTCTCTCGTGGGGCACTGGCCCTGAGCGACGGCATGGAGCGTCTCGTCGCGGGTCTTGCACGCCGCCATGTCCATCTCGCACTGGTTGCCGTACGTGTGATGGTCCGAGCCACACAGGGGGACGTAGTCTGCCGTGCAGCCGAAGAGGTTCGCGCATTCTTCACGCGAGAGGAGGCCGGAGACCACCTGAAGCGCCATGAGGCCGGCGACGACGAAGCTCAGCTGGAAGAAGGCCTTCATGGAGCTGCTGGTTAAGTGAGTGGCTTGGTCTTTAGACAGAGTTTTCGGGAATGAAAGATAACAAACGAGAACCACCAGCTGCGTCTGCTTGCGCTATATTTACATAGTGGAGCCTCGTGTCTACCACGCCACCTGCTCAAGGAAGCCAGCCACTGGGACGATTGCTTCTCGGTTTGTTTTGCTTACTTGGAGAAGTTACATTGCGCTGAGGGCACGTATGACGCTCGAGCAAGCGAGCCCTGACCTTTTCAAGCTTGATGCTTTCAAGAAAAAATGGAGACAGGAGCCAAGCTGAAATCTGAAAATTGAGGTTATGCTTAGAATCATCAATTTTCAGGTTTCCGGTTATCCTGATTACGTAGCCTGTACCTACCGTATGCCTATTTTAAGCGATGCGAAACCGCTCACATGCCGTTATTATAGGTCAGCGATGACAGAACTCTTGCTGCTGGTCCAGCTCGCTGTTGCGAACTTCTGAAGGTGTCTTTTATTACTGTACTGGTAAGCAAAAGTACAGCCACTTGGGCACTGCGAGTGAGTTCCTATCAATGTTATTGCTCATCATATTTTCAATAATCTCCTGACGAAAGCAGGTTGGTTGATGACGTGGCCGCTTTCCTGTTTGCTGCTGTGTGAAGGGAACCTAAATTAGAATACCCTGTTCAAATCGATAATGGTTTCTCTTATTTCTACATTGCATTTACTCCTGAGACATAATACCCTTCTTAAACAGATTTATCAAGCAAGTAACCGATTTTTTCACATTCCAAAACACCATCAGCAGCAGCAGCATTTTTTTGCAAAACGCCCACAGCACAACAGCAAGCAGCACATTACCAGGAAGAGCGATGCGGCGCTGGGTCTCTCTCGCGGCGCTATCGGCGCTGCACACGGTGGCCGCCACGAGCAGCTCCGGTATGTTCTCAGCCTCCTATTGAACCACAGCTTACTGTCTATCAATATGTGTATCAATAGCTAACACTGCCCCTGTCTCTCTCTGTATATATGCTGGAATTTCGACGACAGCAGGCGGCCTTCCAGCCGACCTTCAGGCGGACTTGGAGCGCATCCAGGGTGACCACGACGTCGTCCAGCAGCTCGCGAACGTGGCGCTCACGTCCCCACAGCAGAATACCGTCAAGAGCGCGCTCGTGGAGCTCGGCGACGCGTACTTTTACGGCAACGCGACGCTTTCGACGAGCGTCAACGGCACGCTCGCGCTCGAGTTCTACGCCCAGGCGGCCGCGTGGGGCGACGGGCACGCACAGTTTCACGTGGGCGTGGCGCACAGCTACGGCTTCTGGGGCTTTGCCAAGGACGAAGCTGCGGCCATGCTGCAGTACTACTTTGCGTCCTTGGGCGAGAACACGGCGGCCGTGCTCGCGCTGGGCCACAAGCACTTGATGGGCGTGGGCGCGCCCAAGAACTGCGAGAGTGCTGTACGGTACTACGAGGTGGCGGCCAACAGGGCCGTGCAGCTGCGCGAGGCGAACGCGAGCAAGCCGGCGATCTACGACCTGCCGCACCGGCGCCTCAAGACCGTCTCGGAGACGCAGCACAAGAAGAACATTCCGAGTGACGCGGCGATCGTCGACTACTACCAGTTCTCGGCCGACAAGGGCGACCCGGAAGCCACGATGAACCTCGCGACGCTCTATTACTACGGTGCCCGTGG
Organism: Globisporangium okanoganense; assembly: GCA_023334035.1. Lineage (NCBI taxonomy): Eukaryota > Oomycota > Peronosporomycetes > Pythiales > Pythiaceae > Globisporangium > Globisporangium okanoganense. The sequence goes on from JAASFY010001037.1 coordinate 6,719, forward strand.
GCTCGACCAGGATCTCCCACGGGCAGCAGCGTTGTTCCAGCGCGCCTATGAGCTGGGCGCCAGTGGTGGCGCGTACCACTTGGGCCACATATACAGCCACGGCATCGGCGTCACACAGAGCAACGAGACCGCGTTCAAGTTCCTCCAGGAGGCCTCGAACGAGGGCAACACGCAGGCGTTGAACGAACTGGCGCACATGCATTTACAAGGGCGTGGGACGTCACGGGACCTGCGACAGGCGACGGCCATGTTCCAGAATGCGGCCAAGCAGGGCAGCATGGAGGCCTTTTACAACCTGGGCGTGCTGCACATGCAGGGCGTGGTGAGCAAGAACCCGGAGTACGAGGTCGCGCACGGCTACTTTCAGGTTGCGGCGCACCAGGGCCACACGATCTCGAGCCACAAGCTCGCGCACATGAGTCTGCACGGCATTGGCACGACGCGGTCCTGCAAGAACGCCGTGGACTCGTTCAAGTTGGTCGCCGAGCGCGGCGAGTGGGACCGCATGCTCACGAAGGCGTTTAAGGACTTTAAGAACCAGGACTACGAAGCCGCGTTCGTCAAGTACGCCGTCATGGCGCAGCAGGGCTACGAGGTCGCGCAGCACAACGCCGCGTACTTGCTGGACTACGGCTTCCTCACGCCGCTCTTTGCGCCCGCGACCACACCCGAGCCTGAGAGTGCAGCGGCCGCCATGATGCTCTACAAGCTCGCGGCTCTACAGGGCAATGTGGACGCGAACTTGAAGATCGGCGACTTTTACTACTACGGCAAAGGCGGCAACGAGGTCGACTTTACGCGCGCGAGTGCGCATTATTCATTGGCCAGTAAGCGCGCGAACGCCCAGGCGATGTTCAACCTCGCGTTCATGTACGAGCACGGCATTGGTGTGGACCAGGATTTCTACTTGGCGAAGCGGTTCTTTGATAAGGCTAAGACGGCACACAGCGACGCCCACGTGCCCGTTACGCTCGCGCTCTGGAAGCTCAAGGTTCACACCTTGCTCACGAGTTGGAAGCGCACGTGGGACATTCTCGTGGGCAACATTGAGGCGCCCGTGGCCCCACCTGCTCCGCCTGTGGCCGTTCCATATCCATCGTCTCCAGCGTCCAGCAGCTCAGCAGCAGCTCAGGCGGCCGAGCGGGACGCTAAGAGCTACGTCGAATCGCTGCTGGCAGCCTGGTGGCCGAACATTGTCACGGGCGCCGATACCACGACCTCTCAACAGAGCAGCAGTCTCGAGGCGCTGCTGGGCAACTGGCGCGACCTGGCGCACGGCCTGCTCGAGTCAGACGACTTCCTCATCGCGCTGCTGCTGCTGGCGCTCGGCGTCGTGCTCTACATCCGCTCGGAGCGCCAGTACCTGGGCGACCCCATGCCACCACCGCAGCAGCAAGGACAACAAGAGCAGCAATAATTACACGGAAGCCATCAGCCTCATGCACATGGATAAAGACAAAGAACCAATGGAAATGTATACAGCCTTTTAAAGATCACAGCCGCGCCTGGGCCACCAGCAGGTTCTCAAGCATCTCCTGCTGGGCTGCGACCATGTTCTTGAGCTCCGACACCTCGCGCCGAAGGATTCCGAGTTGATCTCCACAATCTCGAGTCTTGTGACGCAGTTCCTTCAAGGCCTCGACCACCACAGGCACGACTCGGGCATACGCGACGTACTTGAACCCATGCTTGTCCGTCGTGACGACTTGGGGGAGTACGTTCTCGACCTGCTGAGCCACAAAGCCCAGCTCTTTCTCGATGGAAAAGTTCTTATCAGGGAACTCATCAGTGCGATAGCTGTACTCGACACCTTCGAGCCTCTCTACGAGGTCCAGCGCATTGAGAATCGGCTCAATGTCCCGCTTGAAGCGCAAGTCCGAGGCATCCACGTAGGCGCCCGAGCCCATGACCTGGCCGTCGACCGTGATGCCCGAGCCGAAGAACGCGTCGAGCTCCACGAAGAGCTCGCCGTCCACCTCCATGCGCTCGATGCTCGTCATGTTGACGTTGCTGATGTGGCCGCCGACGATCTCCACATGGCGCAGCTCGCTCTCCGACATGTCGATCGAGCCCTGGATCACCTCAGCGCGCAGTCGAAGCGCCGATAGTGTGTGCGTCGCGGCGTCAAAGCCCAGCGTGTCGTCTTGCGAGAGCTCGCCGCCTTTCCCGTAGATCGCCACGAGCCCAGCCTTCTGGTTCGCGACCTGCAGGTTCTGCACCGTGAGCTTGATTTCGCCAAAGTTGAGGTCGTTTGCGGCCTCGAAGCTCGTGACGCCCGTCATCACGGCCGTGTCAAAGGACGCAGCGGTCAGTGGGCGCCAACCTGAGCCGTCAAACATGAAAATCGCAGCTGAGCCTGGTTTCACGCTGATGTCTCCATCCAGATGCTGTTCGTCCTCGTTCTGAATCACCAGGAGCTGGCCAGCGTACGCCGCAGCCACGTCGAGGCTCACTAAGTTCGCATGAGCTTCACCGTCGTCCGTGATCTTGACGTAGCTGTGCGAACTTGGGATTAAAATCTCCTGGCCAGCGGCGATCTTGATGTGTGAGAGCACGACCTGGGCTTCTGAGACCAATGGTCCACTCGAGACGATCTTGCCGCTGTTCGTGGTCGTGATGTCCCCCTGAGTGACCACATTACCGCGGTTGTCCACCGAGACAATGCGCTCCTGGTCGCCATTGAGCGCCTCAAAGAGACGGAATGGGTGGCTGTGGTGGCTCGTGAGCTGGTGGGAGAGATCGAACGCCAACAGCGCGCCGCCAAAGCTCGGGTTGGTCGACAGCACGCGCAGCGACGCGTCGTTCGTCGCGCTGTTGTGGACGCTGAAGCCGCCATCCTGGATCTTGAGTCCACCCTTTGTGGTCAGCTCCCCGTCAATATACGCACCACCCGACTCGATCACGAGGCCCCCAGACGTGATCGTCTGTCCTCCAGACTTGATGTGGACACCACCAGCGTCCACCTGGAGTCCTCCTGTATGAATAATCGCTTGACCCGAGGCCTTGAGCTCAAAGACCTCGAGGTCGTGCTTGCCCTTTGCGAGGATCAAAGTGTCCTCCTCCTGTTCAGAGTGGAGCTCGAGGACACCCGACAAGGAGCTCACTGATTGACCATCACTCTTCATATTGGTTGGTTGACGCGCGACGCTGAGTGCTGGTTGCGTCATCGATGACGTCGCGAACACTGCCTCACCATCACTCACACGGATCGACCCTGAGTGAAGGTGAACCGCGCCATTCTGGATATTCAGTGCGCCATTCGTGATTGTGACGCCGTCGGAGAGCACGTGGACGCCGCCACTTTGCACCCTCACGCCCCCTCTGAGCACATCGAGACCCCCAAGGTCTATCACGGTCGTCCCAGCGCTGCTCACCCGGAAAACTGGCCCGCTGGCGCCCGCGAGCCGCATGAAATCCACATTCTCGTCCCCATAAAAGCCCGCCATGTCCAGTACGAGCATCGCATCTTGAAACTTGGTGGGGCTTGTCTGCTGCATGCGGATCTGTCCGTTCTTGACCTGGATATCCGCGCGGTCCATTGCGAGACTGCTGCCACTCTGGATCCGCAGCTGGCCGCGCTGGAGGACCACGTCGCCCTCTTTCACAAAGAGCGAGCCCACGTGGAGCGACGTGTCGCCATTTCCATTCATACTGAACACGGTACGGCCCTCCACGTCGGCCTTGATGAGGTTGAACTCGGTCGACGTGGCGCGCTTGGCGCTCACACGGAGCACGTTGCCTTTGAAGAACGGACCGGTCGAGGGCGCGATCAAAATGTCCTCTTCGTCCTTGTTGTTGCCGCAGTTCTCGCCATAGTAGCCGGCCTGGCAGGTGCAGACGCCGAGGCGGTCGTTGCACAGGCCGCGGTTGCTGCATGGGGCGTACTCCTTGACGTTCGAGTCGCTTTTGCTCTGGAACGTGCACACGATCTCGCCACCTGGACGCGTGAGCTTGACGTTGGACGAATCGCAATGGAAATCCGTCGACAGCGGATTGCCATTGTGGCTGAAGAGGTTGTTCATGACCGGATAGACGGGAAATGAGTGCAGCGTGATGTCAAAGACCGCTCTGGACGACTCGACGAACTCCACGCGCGTGCAGCTCTGCATAATAACATTAATAATAATAATATGATTAGCAAAACCAGCAATATAATTATTATCAATATATAGCAGCACTGGTAATTAAATTTAAATAAATGGCCTTACCACGTCGCCAAAGTTCTGGAAGCGCCGGAAGATCTGCGTGCAGGCGTCGCTCGTGACGTCCTCGAGCGGCGCTTCGAGCTCCACCGAGTGCGAGTGGAACGTGAGCACGAACTTGCCCTGCAGCGCCGCGCTGTTGCTCGCCGAGATCGTGAGGCTCAGCTGTTTGGCACGCTTGCCGGTCTCCTCGGGATCGAAGCCGTGCGGACACATCTCTGTAAAAATAATAAAAATAATATTTAAACACACAATTTGTTAAAATTAGTCTCATGGTTGTACGTAGCGTGGAAGAGCATGGATATTTTATGGTGTAGCGCACTCTTGGAGCAGTCGCTGGCGTCGTAGCCCCACTGGCAGTTGCACACGCGCTCGCCCTGGCGGTTGAACACGCACGCGCCGTGCAGCGAGCACTGGTTGGGCGAGCCCGGGCATCGCGAGGCCGCGGCGGCGGTCACCACCAGCTGTTGCTGCTGTTGTTGCAGCAGCAACAGCACGAGCGCAGTACTGAACAGCAGCACAAGAGACCTGTGCATGTTGCTGTAAGAGATCGATGGACTTGTGCGCAACACGTGACTTGTGCTAATGCTGATTGGATCGCAAATTGAGCAACGACAAAATGGATCCAAAGGACCGAAAGGTCGCCAAAAGATCCGCTGGTCAGGAAATAGTGTGGACCACATGACATTATGACAGATGTTCTCTAATTTTGTACATTGTATAAAATTAGAAAGAGCTGTTTGCAGTCTGCGGTCATCATGGCTACACTTCAGTATTTGCAGATACGAATGCTTGATGACACCAGGTCCTTGTTACATCACTGAAACAGGGCTTGCTCGAGTTGCTGACTGAGACACGAGAGCTGTTGACGCCAGGTTGAGTTGATGGTAGTTGCAACCGACGAACGAAAGCCAATTGAAGGCGCAATATCGCCAAGAGATCCTTCTCAGAGTGTACAGCTCCCAGCCCTCCCTTCTCTCTCTGCAGCTCATCCCTGAAGTCACCATCTCAAGACCAAACCACCCAACTAACCATCTCCCAGCTATGAAGACCTTCCAGCTGAGCTTCCTTGTCCTCGCCGCCCTCATTGCGCTACCAGTTGCCTCGGGCCTTCTCCTTGATGAAGGTTGCGACCACCTCTCCATCTGTCCGACAGACTATGCGCCCGTGTGTGGTTCAAACGGACACACGTACACCAGCGTGTGCCAATTGAAGAAGGTGGCGTGCAAAACCTGCGACGAGAAGCTCCACGTCGTCGCTGAGGGCGTGTGCCCACAGGAAACTTTTCAAGCGAGCGCCCCACGCGCGCTCAGAAGCTCAGTGGACAGCGCTTAATTGGATATTCCACGAATGCGCGAGGCTATTAGGCACGCGAGGCTTGTCAGAGCTCTCTCGGACATATCCAAATGAAACTAAACTTTTCAGGACCCTCTTGAGACCAATTGCATAAACACGAACATCGCATTATTGCTTCCATGCCGAGTCTTTCGCTCCAGTTATAACAGCTCTTGATTTGTCGCTTTGAGCTGCTGGTCTTATGGATAGTAGTCCACGAAGGTGACTGCCAACATGGACTCGTTCGGGTGTGGACTTGTCATTTAACAACCCACATAAAAATCCCGGTCCCCAGTTCGCCTCATAGCCAGACAGCCAGCTCTTCCTCGGAGGATTAGAAACACCGCACGCGCTCATCGCCAGCAGCGAAATGGATCCACCACCAATAACAAACGGCTCTTGGGCGGATCCATTCTCCATCGATGCTATTTCATAGCGCAGACGAGCAGCAGTTTCCCACAGGACTCTTCACGAAAGCGACCGCCCACTGGAGCTCACGGGCTTGAAGCCTTGAGCAACCCACCCACACTTCACGATCCCCATCTCAGTTCCCAATTCGCCTCGCACCCAGTCAGCCAGCCATCTATCTGCATAGCTCTTCGTCGAG
>JAASFY010001038.1:0-12838 GCA_023334035.1 Globisporangium okanoganense
AGCAGATAAATTGAGCCCACCCGTTTGATTTTGACCCGTTTGTGAGCCCTTTTCGCTATTTCTGGAACAAATAATTGGGGACCATTTTGTCGATTAATCCGTCCGTCCCTTTCGGAACAGGCTACTATAGTGGCTGTTTCTTTCTGGAACGGATCCGGATTTTGTTTATTACTGTATGTCTTAGTCCCTTTTCCAATCCAAATGCTCGAGGGATCTCTAGTATAGTAAAACCAACATAGTCGTCCACAACGTTGCCTCACGAAGAAAGAGCAGCATCGAAGGTTGGAGCATACAACATTTTCTAACCTAAGTCAGTGCAGATAGATTTTCTTCTATTTTCTTCATCATACTTTGTTCAAGTTAAAACATACCAGTAGCAATTCTGGTACTTTTTCCATTTCAAATCACGCAAAAGCATCATTCAAATGCTACATCCGCAAAACATCTTCAGCCATTCTCGAAGGACGCCACCACCAGCTCAAGAGATGCTGCGTCGTGGACTCTCGGTGCACGCGCGGCGCGCCGCCTCTGCTGCCACAGCCAACACCATCGCCACCAGTGGACCTCGTCGCCTGCTATCCACGCTCGCAGCCCCACACCTGACGCCCCGCGGCACCGGCAACGGCGCGCTGCGCGTGGGCCAAGTGTACCACAACTTTGAGCTCAAGCGCGTGGCGAGCGTGCCCAAGTACAACATCGAGGCGTTCGAGCTCGAGCACGTGGCCACGCGCGCGACGTACCTGCACATCGACGCGGCGGACGCGAACAACGTGTTCGCCGTGATGTTCCGCACACCTTGAAGCATACGGTGCTCTGCGGCTCGCACAAGTTCCCCGTGCGCGACCCGTTCTTCAACATGATCAAGCGCAGCCTCAACACGTACATGGACGTGCTCACGGGCGTCGACCACACGACGCACCCGTTCTCGACCACGAACGAGAAGGACTGGAAGAACCTGGCGGTCTATCTGGACGCGGTCTTCTTTCCGACTCTGCACAAAAACGACTTTTTACAGGAGGGCCATCGGCTTGAAATAGCAGATGCTGATAGTGACGAAACGAGGTGGCGAGAGCGAGCTCGTGTACAAGGGCGTAAAAATCACCAATTACTGAAATATCAAAATGACGACACACTCTCAAGCCCTCTCCACCTCACATCTTCCAAGGTAGGTTTCTGTGCTTCTCGGCCTTTAGAGCACCACCGCTGCAGACGAGGGCACGCACTTCTGGACAGCGGTTTCGATCTCCTTCCGCTCGCCTGCGCCTCGGAACGCGAACCACGAGTCCTCCACCGGCAGCTCAAACACGTTCTCTGGTGTCGGCGATGCGATCACAGTATTCGCTGCGCGTTGACGCTTGACACTTGCTGCTCCTTCGAGAGCCGCAGCGACTTCCAAGGTAGCCGCGTGGTGGCCGCGTTCAGGTCCCTTGACAGCAGCGCCTGAGGCTGCCTGTCTCTCGTAAAGCTGCTTCACCTGGCGGATCCGGAACGACTGCTCTTGCTGAGTGCTGCTGCTGTTCAGCAGATCACTTGCCACCGCAGAGGACGATGCGTGCGGCACGAACTTGATCACCGCGCGCGCCACCTGGGCGAGCTCACGTGCGTCGTCGACGTAGTCCTTCCAGAAGAGCTCGGCGGCCTTGCCCGCACTCATCTCCCACGCGATGTCGTCGGCGAACTGCGACGTCTTCTCCGTGTAGTGACCCAGGTGTGCAAGCAGCTGCGTGCGCGCGCTCGAGCCCGAGACCTGGAAACCCGCGTCGGAAAACACGCGCTCAGCGACCTGCACCACGAGTGCCTTGACCTTGCGCTTGCCCGTGGCGGATAAGCCCGCGCCGTGCACGCGTGGGTCCAGCAGCATGCACGCGAGCTGGTGGCCGTCCACGTGCTTGCGGACGGTGGTGATCACGTGCGACGTGAACGCAGCTAGCTGGTCCGCAGAGACGATCGCCGACGTGTGCACAATCGAGAGCAGCCAGAGCCAGAGCAGCACGAACTGGGCCGACGTCACGCTGCCCGAAAGCGACGCGACGTCCGACTCGCTCAGCGACAACGCCCAGCTGAACGGCGCAAACAAGGCGTCCACTTGACGGAGCTCGTCCCAGAAGGCATCGCGGTGCGGCTGCAAACCGTCGGCTGCAGTGTTCTCGCCTCGCGTCGATTCACTGGAAATAGCGGCGCCTTCGCGCGTCCAGAACGAGCGCAACTCGCTCTCGAAAGACACGAGGCGCTTTACGAGGCGAACCGACAGGTCACACTTGGCCTGGTCGGACGCCGCGCTTGCAGCAGACGAGGCGTGCGCGAGGTCGAGCAGGCCCGCACGAAGACCAATGCTCAAGCGCGGGTGGCTCGTGAGCGCATACACTAGTGCAGTGGCTTCTTGAATCAGTGCAGCGATGGCTGGAACGAGCTCCAGCAGCTGCGTGTGCAGCAGCATCGTCTGCTGAGACAGACATGTGCCCAGCAGCAGCGACTGGAGGCGCGGCAGCTCCGAGTCCTGCGATGTCGACGACTCGTCCTTCTCGTCGGCCAATGGTGCGTGCTGGCGCGAGCGCAAGTGGACGAACAGCTCCGGGTCGTCCGTGCAGAAGCCGACCGTGGCCGTCGCAGACAGACGCGCGCATTGCGCAGTCAGCTGGGCCTCCGCCTGGGCACGTCGCTCCTGAGCGTTAGGTTCTTCATTGTCGTTCTGTGCGAGGAGAAGCGGCTCGCTCTTGCCATCGACACCGAGCCACAGGTCGCCAGCACGAGTATTAGACCCATCAGCCGCATGAAGCCCACTGCGATGGACGATCATAAAGTGCTCGAGGTGGCGCAGCGACTCGTCGACACTCGTCACCATCTCGCGATGGAGGTTCTCCAGTACGACGCTCTGCGCCACGTGCTCCGTGAGACGCGGGAAGTCGTGGCGCAGCGCCGAGAAGGCGTCCATGAGCGTCTCGTCCTCGACGAAGCGCAGCGGGATGTCGTTCAGAACACACGCCAGCACGAGCTTCTGGTGCGCGATCGCCACCTGCTGCTTGGCCGCGAATTCAACGACGGGTGCTGGTACAAGAGTGACGGTTGGAGCGATAGCCATAGTGCTAACGACAGTATTGACAGGAAGTTGTTGCTGTTGTTGTTGAGGCTGTTGTGGTGCGCTTTTGACCTTCACGCCACCGCCGCCAGCGTTCGAATGCTCGCCGGTCTTACGCTTCTTCATGGCGGACGCGGCCGCGAGCATCGCCGCCTCGCTGCTGAGCGCGTCCACCGCGTCCTGCGGGGCCGCGGGGCACTTGCTCACGACGTGGTGCACCATGCGCGCCGCGACGCCCGCGCAGCGCCGCTCGCAGAAGTTGCACTGCGCGTGCACTGTGTTGTGCTCCGTGCGGATGGCCGCGAAGAAGCCCCAGACGGGGCTCGGCCGGCGCCCTGCGCGGCTCTTGCGGCCGACGCTGGAGGGCGTGGTGGCGGTGCTCGTGATGCTCGCAGCATGGACGGCGGGGATGGGCGTCGCGGGCGCGGACACAGGAGCTGAGGCCTGAGCTGGAGTCGTTGACGCTGGAGCTGGTGTCGTCATCATCGTCGTCGAAATTGGGCTTCAAAAGGGGTGTTGTGTCAAAAAAACAGTTTTTCTGTTTTTTTTACACAAGAAGTTTGATTTCAAGAACCAAAACCTATCAAAACTATTAAGTTCGCACGAATTGACGTGAGCCTGATGTGACTCAGAGTATCAGACACATCTCAGAAATATCAGAGAGATTGCGTATTTATAGACAAAAACTACAGTTTTCTTTTTTTTGAAAGTGCATTTTGAACGATAAGCTCACAAGAACATGTTCCTGCCGTTCCGGAACATCTCGACGAGACAGAGGTGCGTGCATATGACCCCTGCGCTGTGTGTGTGCTATACCCATACACACCCATGATACCCACATGCTAAGACACAGTCGCTGTTGCTTTGTGCCTCTGACAGCGCGGGCTACGCCGTGCTCTGCATTGTGCTCATGGCAGGCATCAAGTACTTGGACGAGCGCACTCCAGTGTACGATCCGCTCAAGGCGACCGACGACCGACTGGTACGAGCGTTTTGATGTATTCACATCTGTTGTGTATTAATCAAAACTAACATGAACTGCATGCGTGTACGTGTGCTGTTTTCATAGGCGTGGAGCGACATGGACGACCACGCGGCTCGCAAGCGCCGCGACCAGAGCGCCAAGTAGATCGGCAGCCAGACTCGACTGCGCTAAGCGTAGCCAACAACACATTTACATGGAGCGTCTCGTCCTGCCACAAGTTCTGCCTTGAAGCCCCTCATGCGTCAAAATGAGCAGGTGATATATATAATTAGTATTGAAACGGAGCTGCTGCTTTCCTCCCAGTCACTCGAACGCGTGATCGATTTGCCTGCCGCTTGGGCCAGTCCCAAACTTGTCATCTATCGGAACAGGCGCGCGAAGGCCTGGATCATTTGCCGCGCGGCCTTCGTGAACAGCATCCCGAACGCTACGAGGACAGATATGTGCAGCAATTCGTTCAACGTTGGGTTTAGCTGCTACAGTAATCCAAGAATTGCGTTGCGTTCTAAATAAATTCCATGCACGGCACGTACTTTTGAGACTTGCGTTGCCGCCTGGGAGCGCCGCCATGGCGAAGACTCCGAGCGTGATGAGCTAAAAAAACAAAGCAGCGAGCGTCAATACACTAACTATATACACAGCTACACGCCATCATGATTCAAATTGACCAAGACAAATCATGCATTTACCTGCATCACAGAGCTGCAGACGACGAGCACGTAGTTGCCCAGCACCAGGCAGCTGTACAGCGTCGCGCCTGCATGATCCATGAGCAGCAAAGTTGTCATTAGAACAAGCCGTCAAGCCATACACAGCAAGTACATATGTCGTTATAGGAAAATGTACCCAGTGAGAAAAAGTATGCGGCCGTGAGCGCGAGGCGCTTGGGCTCCAGCAGGCCCGCGAGAAACGCGGCCGGGCCCTTGAGCATCGCGAATGCGGTCATGAGACACATGCTCCCGAACGTGAAGCTCAGCGCGAACTTGGACGGCCGGATCATGATCTGCAGCAGACAACATGGTTTCGTTACGTTAGGCTACTCAATAGGCAGGTAATAGACCCACACACGTCAGTCTGACAAACGCACCAGTGGGAGGAAAATGGACGCCATGCCAAAGAACATGAGCCCCATGAGCGTCATCGCCACAAAGTACTTGAACCGCGTGTTCCTGATTAAAAACAATGAACGCACGTGTGGTTAGTCACACAAGGCTACGGTCGTACATACGTGTCGTTGCGCAAATGCAATTCATACCAGCTCATGGCGGGCAGAAGCGAGTTCTCTGTGTTGGACTTGCGGCGGAAGAGTGGCCACGTCGATGTCGCGCTCTCCTGGTCCTCCGCCACGCTGCGCTGTCCGCTCTCCATCGCCTCCAGGTCCACGGACGACGCGCTCGTGGATGCGGCCGAGGACGCTGGCGACGCTGCCTGCACTGCGTTCATGGTCACGTCGCGCGCCGAGACCCACATCTTCTTGAGCGAGAGGTGCGCGGCACTGATCGAAGCGCTGGCGGTGGAGGTATCTACGTTGTTACCAGAGGCGCCTGCTGATGTGGCAGCGAGTGGGGAGCTGCGCAGTAGACTCTGGAAAGCCGCACCGGCCGTCGCCGCCGGGCGCTTGTTGCCCCACTGCTCCCATGCGCTGCTCATTTTCGTCCGGTTTTGTTTTTTGTGCGTGACGTTCTTTGTGAGCAGAAAGCCATATTTGCGATACATTCGTGCGACATACCAGTACCAGAAAAAAGAAATATTTTTAAAATTTTAATCCCGTCGATATCACGTGATTTTTGTCCTGATTTTATTTTTTCAATTTTTTTATTTTTGATTAAACAAAATGTGCCCTTTCTTCCTGCATTCAAAACATAAACTGCACATCAATACAAACTCCAAGTACAATTACAAGTGGAGTTTGACCAATATAATATATTAGTCAAAAACCTTATCGTTTATACTTGGCATTTGTATTGATGTGCAGTTTATATTTTGAATGCAAGAAGAAAGGGCATGCTTACGCAAAATGTGGAACATTTGTAGTCATCATGACACAGATTTTTGGAACCAGTGTCATCATATTTGCGCACCTGACTATTGAACACACTTGTCGCTTTTCAGTTTTGAGTAAGAGGAGAACAACAGAGAGAACAAGCGACAGCGAGATGACGAGTTGTTGCGCTACATGGAGCGCTGTCGCGTCGCTGGCTGGACCGTCAGATCACGAGAGAGAGCCACATGCCCTTGGAGACCACTCGCGGCCTCCTCGACCTGTACGACCTGGCGGTCGCTGATCTACCAGATGCGTCTTCAGGCAGACCCCGAGCTCATCCTCGTATGGCTACGTCACAACGGCGTCATCACCAGCGTCAGTACCGTCCGGCGCGCGCTGAAGAACACGCTCCCAAGAGGATCACCAAGAAGGCTGAGCTTCATCGCTGGCCATCGCACGGGGGCTGTGTTCGACTTATTGGTGCTCCTCAAAAACTCCATCAAGTCGATCGACATGAGGATATTCATATTCACTAGCGACGAGGTATGTATCTCTGATGATTTACATGTTGTCGTGTCTATCATATTTCCTATTTGATCATGTAGCTTTTCGAAACGATCGCCATGCTGGCGCGGAAGATCAAGATCCGCATACTCGCGGACGGCCCTCAGGCGCGTAGCGGTCGCGCTATGAAATTCCCGCTGCTCAACCAGATCGATGACATCGAAGTGCGCGTCACGCGGACAATATTGTCGGAGCACTGCAAGTTTTTTTAATTTGTTAGTTTGTTATGAATGAATGTTTTTTTGATATTGTAGATGTGCTTAATTGACAACAATATCAACATCTCGGGCTCCATGAACTGGAGTGACGCTGGGTTTCACTCCAAAACGAGACTATTGATGTGTGCTATCGCCGCCAGTCGGACGACTAGGCGGCGCGCCACGACCAAGAATTCAGAGACTGCACTACTTGTTGGGAGAAACGTCTTCCGTACAACGCGTAATAATGTTTTTTTGTATATAAGTACACCCTTTTCCGTTATTAGTGGGCATTCTGGCAATTTTATATCGATTTATATAACATTTTTTAATTGTGATTGCCATTTTTTGCCATTTGGAAAAGTGGGCTAAATAAGGGTTGATTTGTGTCCTACAAATAGCATATCATCCAAAGAGCAGAGTACAAATCAGGATAAACGGAACTAAAGAGGGCTGGTCATTTTTTGAACTGAACGTCAACTCTAATGAGGGCGGCCCTTGTACACTAAACTGTCTTTCATCCCGTCAGCATGTGCTTGCATTACCAACGGCTCTAATTTAGCGCTTAGAGCATCTTCAACGAGTCACTGCAAATTGTTACTGTAAATCGGGGCTTGCGGTGAAAAGTATACTCTTGGTACAAAATATTTCCAGAACGCTATATTTTTTCACAGCGCGTCACTGAATACCGTCACTGCACCGTATATCTGGCTCAATTTTCAAACGGAAACGCTCCAAAAGGAAACCTCCTCGTGAGCATGAGCGAACGCATACATGTTAAAAGGAAGCCATGTCGCCGCGATATAGTGGGTCCCGACAGAGCACACACCAACACTTAATGGGGGAGCTGGCAGCTTCCTGGTAGTCGTACTTGTATTGCTCTTGCAGATTGCAGAATTAACATATCAAATGGTCTCACAGTCTACTCGTCACGTCCTCCAACAGGAGAGCGTGTCTGCCATATCGCCCTCCTACCTACTGCCAGCTCATCCTCCGTCTTCGACAGACAGTCTCAGTAAGTGGCCAGGCTTGACGTCCTGCTCCCACTACATGTGAGAGTGGACGACGTGGCGTGCGCTGCTTTGCTCTCCTACGCGCGCATACATACATTGCTCACGATGCACATGGCATGTTCATTCAACATTGAGTGCGATTCGTTTTGACTGGCAGCACGTGTTGCCGGACTGCGCTCTTATATGAGCGTGTCCAGCAGTGCGAGCCTCTTGTACTTGGCAGAGACGTGCACAGTGGCTGAGCTCGCTTGAAGCGCATGGTCTTACCTTCAAGTGGATGGCTGTTGGTGAATTGACTCGCAATATGTGCGCGGAAGGGTGGCCACGAAAACGATTTTTTGATCACATGTGCAACCTGACCCAAAGACTGTTTCAACAACAGCAAAGTGCCATCCTAAAATGTAGCGTGGTCACGCTATATGAACCCAATTTCCCGTGACCCCGCCAGATTTTACCGTGAAATCCACAACATATACCGTATAGCGTGATGCGTTGGAGTAATAAATTACCCCGCTATCCAAAATATCACTGTAAAAGCCTGTAGCGTGACGTGTACATTGACCCGTTGGAGAAGCTCTTAATCGGTCAGTTTGTCCATGGTCAAATGGGCAATCGGGCAGTATTGGACGTAGAAGCCGCTCCTGCGGGTTGTGCAACATGCAAATAAATAGGGGCGGAAATAGTGGTACTTGTGATTATTAAGGGGATCAGCTTGTTTAATAAGGGTGACTTGGGCTAATTAGAGCACCTTTACCGTGGAGCCAAGGTCTAGCCAACGGGTTGAAAAAGAGCCTTTGGCTGGAACCCTGATCGCAATGTTCCCCCCACCGCACTAAAAATGAGCCATCCAAAGAAAGCAGCCAAAACGATCCCACGTGGCTGGGATTTCATTCACATATATTTCGGTAGTGGAAATTTGTTTGCGCTTGCTCGCGGTTCTCTCCGCTCATTCCAAGAAGATCATGGTGCGTGGAAGGAGTTGAACGAAGGAAGAGGACCTGTTGCTCGTCAGAGCGGTCGTTCACGTGAGCCACAACGCGTCTGTCGGCGCTGACCAGTGAGCGCGTGTGTACTGGAGCAGGGTGAACACGCACTTCGAGTCACTGCTGCGAGCAGCTGAGCCCCCAGCGTCGCTCAGATTGCGCGGTCGAGAACCGCTGGAAGCTGCTGCACGCATTAGTAGCCAAGTTTGTCGGCTACTTCGCCACGGTCTCAAGAACGGAGCGCTCTGGCTGGTGCGACCAGGACTACGTCAACGCGGCGCTGGTGATGTACGAGCGTCTTGACGAGAAGCAAGACAACTTCGACCATGTGCTTGTGTGGGAGTTTTTGCGCGACAAGGTTCCCAAGTTCGAGGACGTCATGTTCACGTGCTTCACGCCATCAGCTTTCCATCAAAAGAAGCGCCAACGAGCGCTCGACAGTGAGCTCATGGAGGTGGAGAGTGGAGATGAGGTCGCTTCGAGTCGCGCTGTCTCCATGTATCGTCCTCCTGACGCGAAGGCAGCGAAACAATGACATGTCGCTGAGAGCGAGAAGGATCACTTCCGCAAGGCGATGCTGGACGCAGTTACTGCGCGCAACGCGCTCATTGCCGAGCAAAACACTATTGCTCTATTTGCAAGTAGATGTGATGATATTTCTGATCACATTTTTTTACTTCAAGCATCGCATCGAGCTAACAAAACTAGAGAAAGAGTTTCCAAGTCTTTAAGACACTTGTTCTCCATTGAATACAAGCTCTACCGCACCATCATCCCTTGTCAGACTCATTGCATCATAATTATTTTTACGTTGTACGAATCACAATGGCCCAAGCTGAAATGGAGCTCAGCTTTACACAATTTTATTAATGAAGCACGTGGCTCTCACGCAATGCTGTCTTCTTAAGTCAATCGCCATTCGGAGTTCTACCATGTTTCTGCCAAAGGTGATTAACCAAATCTTCTTGAAGCTCTCTATGACGAGTTGAATCACGAATGGTTTTGATTCTATCAATAGACTCTGTGAGATAGCCACTTGGAGCAGCACGCTCACGGTGGGGCTCTTGTACTTCTTCACCGTGATCTCCACGAGGACGCGCGAGCGCAAAGTTGAAATCTGATGTCGCGAACTGCAGTGAGGGCTCCTTTTCCACAACCATGTTGTAAAGGATATTGCACGTGGTCATCACAGCGCTCAGTTTCTCCTTGGTTCACATCCTCGCAGGATTGCGAACGATCGCGAAGCGCTAGTGCAGCACGCCGAACGCTCTCTCGACATATTTGCGGCATGATTCTTGCATTTTGGCGTACAGCTTCCTCTTTGCCATCTGTGGATCTGGGATTGTCTTCGCAAGCACCGTCCAGTTGGGATAAATCCCGTCAGAGCCAGTATGGCTGAGTGTACCGCTTTCCGTCCACAGTATACTGAACATCGGGCGTGGTTCCCTCGATGAAGTCCTACAGCAGAGGAGACCTGTGCAGGACATTGATGTCGTTAAGCACATCTGGCATGCCAGAACCAAAATTCGCAGCTAACAGCAGCTTCTAAGACAACAGACACACCTTTGCGACCTCCGAACATGCCATGCTTTTGGACAGATTTTCCACGACCAGCTGTAACAGTCGATTGAACCGAGCATCTCTGGGAACCCGCGCGCTTCGTTCTCGTTCATAATTCGCTGGAGATTGCTGCGTGTAGCGCCCGGAGATATTTGTCTCCAAATCTTGCGATGACGGCGTGATAAAACTGGTCGAAGCATTTGGATGCCATTGTCTCGCTCACACGGACGTATTCGTCAACCGAGTTTAATGCGGTGCCATAGGCAAGGATTCACACAGCAGCCACGACATTTTGTAGAGTAGACATACCGAACTTGCCTAGCGCGTCACGCTTCACAGCGAAGAAATCATCCACATCGAGAACCCCAGCCATGACGCGGAGAAAAATCGGTCTCTGCATTCTAAACCGCCTTCTGAACATCTGAGCGCTGTACACGGGTGCGTCAGAGAAATAATCAGGGTAAATGCTCTCACTCGCTTCTTTATGGCCACGATCAATGTTCGGAGCACTCGGCGTTGATCTGGCGTTGCGTGCTGTGGCGCTATCACTGCTGTCCTCGTCGCTGAAGGCTCCTCGCAGAGCAGGAGCAGCTTCTCGATATCGTTGTCTGTGGCGTTGTCGTTGTCGTGGCGAGCTTGAGAGAGAAGGTTAACATGCGACGGCATGACTGCGCCTCGTGGAAGGCGCTCACGGGCTGCTGATGGCTTGGCTTATTTTTTTATATGGTGAAACGGAGCCTTGAAATAGGTACAAGCCAAGGGACGTCTGATGCTGAGAAATACTGAGGAAAAGTGATAATTGGCTTGGCTTGGCATTAGCAGCGGTAAAGGTGCTCTTAAGCACTAAACGCGCCGATTTGCAATCCAAGTGGACAAAATGAACGGTTACTACAGTAATAAACGAGTTCCCAACCAATTCCCAACCCAAAATATCCACCACCTATCTGAAGTGTCCCAAAATAGCAAGATACTTTGGATCAAGACGGGCCATTATTTGATTCCAAACAACACCCCAGATTCAAGTTGGAGCAAAAAACGAGATGGAGATCGCTCCGGGAATATTCTGTGGCGGCCTGGCCATCTTTTTTTTGGACAACCGTTCATCTTTGGCGACTGAGCTCATTCACGATCCCCGCCCGAAGAACAACAGCCAAGCCGCTTCCTGTCGCGACCGCTGCCGCGAAACGAGAACGAGTGCAAGCGCATTGACGATGCTGCCTGCCACCGGACACAACAAGCACCGACACACGAGCCCCCGCCCCCTCCCACTGAAGTAGCTTAATGGCAAAGCGTCGAGTTTGACTCGGAGACGCTGGTTCGATACCAGCCGTCAGTATCACTGTTCGTTCGTGACTGCGCGTGGTGTCGTGTGCTGTTGCTGGCTGGCGGTCCTGTGCCGTTCATAGCCGACGTCGCATATCGCGCACTGTTGCCGTGTGCTGCTGTGAACTGGCGTCTAGAATCGCGCGCGCTGGTATCGTTTACTGCACTGAGCTGGCGTTGAGGGTCGCGCTCCAGCGTCGTGTGCTTACACGTTTTTGGCGTGCGTCGCGTGTATCATGGCTGCGATTACAGCTCAAGGTGAGAATGTGTGTATGTATTTATGTTACTTGGGCGCTCTCGTGTATTTTGTGTGAGGCTTGCGGGATTGTGTGTCTGTCGAATAATTAATTTGTGGCTGAGAGCGAATAAATTGTGCGCACTTCGCGTGTGTGCTATAACTTTATTGCAATCGCGTGCATTTACACATGTGTGTTTAGTGGGCGTGACATGGTGTGTCCATTGTATTTTTTCGAGGCGCGTGTGTGTATGTCTATCAAGAAAATGCGCATGGCGATTTGTGAGTCTGTGCAAGTACGTATTATATGAATTATAGATGCAGGTGCCTCAGTCACTGGAGATCGCGAGCAGTCCATTGATGCGTAGCAGGAGTGCAGTCGTCAGCGATCTCCCCAGTTGACTTGAGCGCGATGAAGTTGGAGCAGAGCACATCGTACTCAGCGCGCGAGCTTGCTCGTAGCTGGCCCCAGCGTTTGCGAAGTGATCCCGCGGTCTTCGTGCGCCACTTCCCGTCGATGGCGTGCAGTCTGCTGTTCGTTGCGCGGTCCAGATTCTCGGCGAGCGTCCACACTGTCTGCTTCCACAGCTCGTGTGCGATCGTGGCGTTCACCTCGGGTCGCGCAGGCACATGCAGCGCCGCGCCACTCATGATCAGCATGATGTTCACACACGCTTTGAGATCGGCTCGGATAAACTGGTGCTTCTTGCTGCTGGCAGCACGCCACAGCTCGTACGTGTACCAGTTCAGGACGCAGCCGGCGAGCGTGGACGCTTCCGGGATGGCATCGGGCAAGTTTGCTGGGATGTGGTGCGCGAGGACTGTAACGGGGTACACGAGTGAGTTACACCGTAGTAACCACTCTGCCAAACTACGGTTTGTGCAACATCTATAAGTCCGAACTTAGTGGAAGTTCGC
>JAASFY010001039.1:0-12828 GCA_023334035.1 Globisporangium okanoganense
AGTGCGCAGCAAGTTCGCGCGTGCCACTTCAGAAGTGAACACTGCGAACTTGTGCTAAGTTCGGTCTTAAAGATATTGCACAAACAGTAGTTTGGCAGAGTGGTTACTGCGGTGTAACTCACTCGTGTACCCCGTTACAGCGCTGCTGTGCTGGGAATACGATCGAGCCCAAGTACAGGTCTGGCCCCGAGACAGGCACCGGTGGGATCACCAGGTCCTGTATCAAGCCAGTTCCAGGCTGGCCGAGCGGCTGCCGGGTGATAATGACTTGGTGGCGCACCTGGGCGGTCTCGGTTAAGGCGACCACCTTTGCGTGAGCACGCTCTTGCGCTGCTTGGTGTTCCACAGTCGCTTGGTGTTCCCCCGCCGCTTAGTGCGCGACCTGTAGTTGCGCCAGCCGTTGTTGCGCGAGCTGTGCCACGACTCGCTGCTCGCGCAATAAGTGCTGTGGGTTAAGGTTGTAGTGGGCGGCGATCGCGGCGATGCTGATGCCCGCGGCGAGGCGTTCGCCCACGTCTTGCCGGCGCTCGGCCATCTGCGCCAGAGTCGCTCGCCGGTGCTGCATTGCTGCTTGGTGCTTGTTGTTTGTGATAAAAGAGGGAAAGAGCTCAAAATCGCAAAGGTGCAAAGGAATGAGGCCCCTCTCGAAACCGATACCTTTCAAATCTGCTATGTCTGAATAGTATGGGGCTTTGTATTGATACAAATTTCAGCATAAAAACACGAAGATTCGAAAACACGTCGAAAATCAACATAGCAATTATCCGAGGACGACATAGCAGATTAAGAGGAAAACAGCAATTTTAAGAAATAGCAGCAGTTAAGAGAGGAAACCCCTAAAACAGAGAGGAAAACTCAAACCAGCCATAATGTTTCTGACTCTCTCGAATCTTAGAAACCATGTGGGTTCATTTGTTCCTACTTTGCAAAACACGATGCATATGCTGCATTGTTGTAGGGCTAAATCCCTATACTTAGGGCAAAAAGTGGCGACTCGGAAAGTGGAAAAATAGTGATGATCTTGAAGCAGGATTTGCAGTTTCAAGTTGGTGTGGTCCACATGGCGTGTCTCCATTGCGCACCCACGCTGAGCAGGTCAGTTCACTTGTTGCTTCTCTCCAGTCGCTCAACTGCTTCTCAACGGACACGTACACACAGAACTGCACACCGTACGTCCGCAGTGACGCAACAACGCTCGCTCGCCCCAGCGACCATGTCGTCGATCATCAACGCCGTCAAGACCAAGAACGAGACGGTACGTATTGCTTCGCCTCAGTCCTCTCTGTGTTGCTGGTGGCGAATGACTGACTAAATTGTCTGGCTGTCTCTATGTCATGTAGAACATCGCAAAGGCCATCACGGACGTCTTTAAGAACGCTGTGGGCAACACGCCAACGCCGACTCCGAGCCCCGAGCCGATTTCCATTATCATCCCCGAAGAGACCCCCATTGACAGTCTCAAAGAGATACCGAGTCCCAGTCCCCGTCGCAGTCCAGCGAGGACCCCATCAGTATCCCTCACACCCAGCTCCGACGAAGAAACAGTCGCGCCATTCGCAACAGCACCGCCATCACCCACGCCAGTCTTGACCCCAACAGCGCCGCCCATTTCGTCCAGTAACTTGAATGGCATCGAAGCCACCGTGCAAGGTAAGGCCTTTCGCCATGTATAGAGAAACCCATCATGGTCCTAGCCAACGTCTCTAATGCTCTACGTGGTTTTTCGATGCCTATAATAACAGGAGCTACCAGCAGCACCGGCACCCTCAAGCAGGCAGACCACCACAGCCTCACGATCGGCGCGATCGTCGGCATCATCGTCGGCGCAGTCGCGGTCGGACTGATGGTCGCGGTGTTCACGCTCTGGTACAAGCGCTTCAAGCGGGCCAGTTCGTTCAGTGAGACCACGAGCATGAAATCCCCATCTCGCCCGGGCCGCATGTACCCCAAAGAAGCAGCCACCGCCATTGGCACAGGCGACTTTAGCACCATGGACTCGACGCGCATGCGCAACAACCGGACCGACCTCTTCGTCACGGCCACGAGCACCAACAACACGAACCCACAGAGTGGTTCGTGGGACGACCCGACGATCGTGACCAACAAGATCCCGCTCGAGAAGGTCGAGACCCAGGCGCTGATCTCGCGTGGCGGCTACGGCGAAGTCTACCGCGGGTACTACAAGGGCCAGGTGGTGGCGATCAAGAAGCTGCTGCCGGCGACGCGCAAGGACCTCAAGCACATCGAGGCGTTCTTCGCCGAGGTGAAGCTCATGATCGCGCTCGAGCACACGCGCATCGTGACGTTCATCGGCGTGGCCTGGGACTCGCTTAGCGACGTCTGCGTGCTCTCCGAGTTCATGGACGGCGGCGACCTGCGCACGCTACTCATGCGCTTTGAGGTCCAGGAGCGCCGGCCGCGCGGTCTGGACTACGACAAGGTCCAGATCGCGCTCCACGTCGTCCACGCGATGACGTACCTCCACTCGTTAACGCCCATTGTGCTCCATCGAGACCTCAAGTCCAAGAACATTTTGCTGGACAGCCAATTAAACGCCAAGATCACGGACTTTGGCGTCTCACGAGAGCAGTCGGACGCCACGATGACCGCAGGCGTGGGCACGTCGCTCTGGATGGCACCGGAGGTCATGCTGGGCGAGAACTACGACGAAAAATCCGACATTTTCTCGTTTGGGGTCGTACTTAGCGAACTTGACTCGCACTTACTGCCCTACGCGCACGCCAAGCACGCCGACTCGGGCCAGAAGCTCACGGACACGGCGATCCTGCAGCTCGTGTCTATGGGGAAATTGCAAGTCGAGTTCTCCGATGACGTGCTGCCGGAGCTGCAAGAACTGGGCGAGGCCTGTGTGGCAGTGGAGCCGAGCGATCGGCCCACGGCCGCCGAGATCTTGTACAAACTCCAGCTCGCGCTCAAGAAGCTCTAACCGGTAAGTTTGTGTGTGCGTTATGAGTCAGGTATCTAAAAGTATTAACAAGGCAGTTGAGCACTAGACTACAGCTTCTGGCCATCACCTACATGACAGTCACCTAAGCTATAAGCTAAAGAACTATACTAGGGTCGCCGCTGCGGTCCCACAGGAGCTCGTAGAGCGCCTCGGAGGCCGTGGGGCGGGCCTTGGGCGTCACGAAACGTGGGGTCGGTCCCAAATACGAAGAGGATTTGTATTCCCGTGGGGGAGTCAGTCTACGGGCATCGACCCGTACACCAGTCGGATGAGAAGTCGACTTTTCTGCGGCTCTTTTGGTACTTCGTACCGGTACTGTATACCCTAAGAGTCCTCACAGCACACTCGCTTTGGCTTGCTTGTCCAAAAGCCAGACCAAGCGAGACAGGAAAGAAGCCACATGTATTAATCACTTCAAACGTATCAAAACAAGGTAGATCACAAACTACTCTGATACCATAAAACACCTTGTTTTGACAATTGCTGTAGCGTGACATTGTGGGTGTATTTAACGTATCCCACCTTGTTCTGGCACTGAAATTATCTAATCCCGTCCCACTGTCACCTCTGACTTTGGGTGGTGGACCTCCTCATAATTCTCCTCGTTGCCCCTCATTACGTTACGATACCCGCATCCATGGTTCAGCAGCAGCGGCATTCTTAGCAAAGCCCAAGCGAGTCATGGCGACGTTGACGAAGGACGAGATCGACTCGCTCTTCAACAAGACGTTCGGCACCATCGCCGGCGACAACACGCCCCTCACCACCGCGCCCTCACCGTCCCCCACATCAACACTAACGCCCAAGCCAACGCCAACGCCCACGCCCGTGGCGACTGCAAGCGACGACATTGCCGATCTCTTTGGTAGTATCTTCGATGGCTCGGACGTGGACACCCAGGCCGTTGAGGATCTCTTTGGTAAGGCGATCGAATCGGGCCTCAAGCAGCAGAAGGACCTGCTGAGCCAGTCGTCGTCGGATCTGTCCAGCGGTGCGATTATTGGCATCGTCTGTGGCTGCGTTGGCGTCGTGGCGCTCATCGCAGCGTTCGTGTTCCGGAAGCGCCTCGCGGCCCAGTACAAGGCGAATTTCACAGGCCACGAGCCAGAGAATGTCAGCTTTGTCGGCGCCTGGTCGCCTCACAGCAGCAACAAGAGCACGACTGACAACAGACGCGGCCCCGGGAGAGCGCATCGCGGCTCAGGGACGACCACGAGGACGCTCACCAACCACTCCGCGTTGACCTCGAACACCGATAACCACCGCCGCACGACCACGTCAGACGCGTCGATCCTCGCAGCGATGAGCAGCGCTCATGGCTCAGTGCTCTGGGAGGACGAAGCCATCGTGACCGCCCGCGTCCCAAAGGACAAAGTGATCATGACCTCATTGATCTCGCGTGGTGGCTATGGGGAAGTGTACGCCGGTGTCTACAACGGCCAACCAGTGGCTGTGAAGACGCTGCTGGCCGACTCGAAGAAGAATCTCAAGCAGATCAACGCGTTCCTGTCCGAGGTGAAACTCATGGCAGCGCTCGACCACGAGCGCATCGTGACCTTCATCGGCGTGGCCTGGGACTCGCTCATGGACTTGTGTGTCGTCTGCGAGCTCATGGACGGCGGCGACCTGCGCGGTCTCTTGACAAAGTACGCAGACCAGCACCACCCGCGCGGCTTTGACGACGACAAAATACGCATCGCGCTCCACGTGGCCCACGCGCTGACGTACTTGCACTCGCTCCAGCCCATGGTACTCCATCGCGACCTCAAGTCCAAGAACATCTTGTTGGATAGGGAGCTCAACGCCAAGGTGACGGACTTTGGCGTCTCGCGGGAACGCGGCGACGCGACCATGACGGCCAACGTGGGCACGTCGCTCTGGATGGCACCGGAGGTGATGGTCGGCGAGCGCTACGACGAAAAATCCGACATTTTCTCCTTTGGGATCGTACTTAGCGAGCTCGACTCGCACCAAATGCCGTACGCCGAGACGCGCGAGTCGCCCTCCGGTCACCGCATCCCGGACGCCGCCGTGCTCCAGATGGTGGTCATGGGCCGCATGCAGGTCCAGTGGAGTGCCGAGGCCAGTCCAGAGATGGTGGCCCTGGGGACGGCGTGTCTAGCGCTGGACGCCAAGGCTCGCCCCACGGCCTCCGAGGCTTTATACAGGCTCCACGTGTTGCTGCGGGACCAGCGCAGCGGCGCCGTCAGTGGATTTGTTTAGCTTTTAGTTTAGTCCAAGTCTAAATGACTGTAAGGGGGGTAGCTAAGCTGCAGTGTGGTGTTTAAATAATAACGTCTTGTTTATACTTAAGATATATCCCCGACTCATAACTCACGTGCGGGGCTCGTGGTGGCCGGGAACTAAGCCGAGTCAACCAAATTCCAGGTATTTTACGTCACCACGGCAGTCTGAATCAAGTAATGACTGGCGCGGTGACGCAGCTGGAGTCTTCTTCAGATGACAAGCGCCACAACGACCATACAGCCACAGGCGCGGTGTCGACGACCGCCTGAGGCCGTGAACAGATTCGAGGGAACAGATTTTATCAACTCTGTCGGAGGTCTTCAACCAATTTCCATCAATTTATTCATAATTACAGTCCATACACACTCACTCACTCTCTCTCTCACACAACAACCAACAGCTCTCATTGCATCCTATCGCTGCTGCATTGAGCCATTCATGGCCCTGAGCGCGCGATGCAATTTGCACATGGCCTCGGCAGCCGTCGGGCGCTCGTACGGATCCAGCGAGATGCACGCGTTGCCCAGTTCCACGAGCGCTGGTAAAGCATTCTCGGAGAACTGGACCTTCAGGCGCCCGAGCGACACGAGCTGGAGCACTGGGAGGCGTCGGCCCGAGTCGGACGCCTTGACCTGGGAGTACGGCAATGCGTGGGTGTCTAGCTCGCTAAGTACGATCCCAAACGAGAACATGTCGGCGCGGTGGTCGTAGCGCTCGCCCATCATCACCTCGGGCGCCATCCACAAAGAAGTGCCCACGCCAGCCGTCATGGTCCCATCGCCTCGCTCGCGTGAGACGCCAAAGTCCGTGAGCTTGGCATTGAGCTTGCCGTCGAGCAGAATGTTCTTGGACTTGAGGTCCCGGTGGAGCACGACCGGGTGGAGCGAGTGGAGGTACGTCATCGCGTGGGCAATGTGGAGCGCAATGCGGACTTTGTCGGCGTCAAAGCCGTGCGGACGCTTGTCGACAGCGTCAAACTTTTCCAAGAGGGCGCGCAGATCCCCGCCTTCCATGTACTCCGAGATGACGCAGAGATCCGTGAGCGAGTCCCAAGCCACGCCCACGAACGTCACGATCTGCGCGTGTTCGAGGAACGCCATGAGCTTCACTTCCGATAGGAACGCGTTAATCTGCTTCAAATTCTTGCGTTTCTCTGGTAAGAGCGACTTGATCGCCACTTGTTGGCCGTTGTACGTGCCACGGTACACTTCGCCGAAGCCACCACGGGACAGGAGCACTTCGGATTTGATCTTCTCGCGCGGGATCCGAGCCGCGATAATCGCCTCGTCGTCCCAGTAGCCGCTGCTGGAGCCCGATGAAGAGGTTGCCAGGTTCATCGTCGTCATGGGCGCAAAGCCTGGAACAGCTTGAGCTGGAATAGCGTCGGCCGCGACGTCAGGCTCGCTCGTGTCCCCGCTGCTTGAGTAGTGGACGCCCGAGCCGTCTTCCGTCGACGGCGTGAGCAGCACTGGGTTGAGCTTACCGCCTGGGCTAGCCCGACCATTGAAACCGCTGTGATCTGCTGCGAACTGGGCCTTGGCCTTCTGCTTGCGGCGATGCGAGCGCAGCCACACGAGCAGTACAGTGACGAGGCCACCGCCACAGACGCTGCCCAATACGAGCGCGATGATCGCCATGGTGCTGAGTGAGTTGAGGCTGTTGAGTCCGTCGCTCTTGGTTGGTGTGGTGCTGTTACCATAGCTCCCAGAGCCGCTTGAGTTGTACACGATGTCGCTGATGGTGTAACTGCTGCCACTGCTGTCGCTGGAGTTGGTGAAGTTGGTCGCGCAGTACAGCTCCATGGGCTGGATGTAGTCGGTCGCCAGATGGGTCGTGTTAAAGAGGATGCAGTTGCCAAAGAGCTGTGCCGTGAGCTTCTTCGCCAGTTCCGTGCAGTTCAAATTGAAACACGCCGCTTGGAAGTCGCTCGCGTTGAGTGTGTTGAAGAGCGGCGCCTCGGGGCACGTCGCATTCATCGCGTAGCTCTCGAGCAGGTCCACATCGCACATCAGGTTCCACTCATCGACCGTCCAGGTGCCGTTGCCGCTACCGCTGCTGCTGCTGTGGCTGCCGTTGCCGCTGACCGCCACCACGGGCCTGTTGAGGATCACGAGTGTGACGAGTAGTAGCGTGTAGCGGATCATACCGGTCGCTGGGCTATGGTCTCGTAGCTTATCTGCTTCTGCTCGGGTGTCGATGCGCTGCTGCTTTCTTGCGACTGTGGGTGACGGCCGCGAGCGTTCAGTGCGAGCAGCTCACAAGGCGATCGCTTGATCTTCTCATCGTTTCTGACACGGGGTGACTGCAGCTGGCGTGCTGACTATCGGGGAGTGGTCGTCCCCGTGCGTGAGTCACGCTTTGACACGCATGTCACGCTGTTTTTTAGGAGTGAGAGAGCCATTTTAGGATTTGGCATGATCCTAATTGTACTATTTTGGGCATCTGATGACCTACAATACAGTGGTTTTAGGATGTGTAATTAAAATAATGTCATTATGTTGGTTACGCATCCTATATATGGTTACAAACAGGGATGAGCGGTCGAGATTGCTATAAAAATTTCGATGAACAACACATGTGTCGTCAATTAAACGCGCTCCGACCCGATTGCGAAATGCGTTTGCACGAGCTGTTCAACGGCGCTCCCCAGCAGCAAAGAATACTGCTGACCTGTTGTTAGAGACCACCTCACTCGAGTGACTTGTGTGGTGGACCTACCGATACCTGTGGAGTACTGCATTGTTGCCTCTATCTGAGCAGCAAGAGCTCTGTTAATACTAACACGAAGTATTAACATGTCCCTGAGTGAGGTGCACAGACAGAGCAATATACGGGGGACAGCAGTGCTGGTCGGCCTTTCAGAGCGCTTGTTAGCTTGAGTTGGCAACATAGTCACGACTCGTGATTTCAAACACTCAAACTACTATAGACTGGAGACCTCCACAGGAATCAGAAGTTGTATCCGTGTTAATTTCACTATCACGTCAGTCTCTCGGACGAATCGATGCAGGCGAAACAGCTCTGGATTGCACTCAGTAGCTCTTCGTCCGAGAGCACTTCGACTGTCCTCAAAGACACCTCGTTGCGCCCTGCATCTGGGCTGCATACCTGAAGATCTATTGCCATACTTGTCAGGTCTTCATCTTGAAAATCGCCACTCAACAATTGCTGAATGCGCAGCTCCAAGCACCGGTTCTCGTGTTCAAAGTGCGCAATCTGAGCTCGCAGCTCGGCAACTCGACGCCAGTGCCGCTCGCGGAATTTTGCCGACGAGTAGCGATTGCGAAGCTGTCTTCGCAGGTCACGGTCTCCTCCCATCTCCGCAGATTTCTTTGCAGCTCTGGTGTGTTTTTCTGAGCTCTGCGTGGCGAGCCGTCGCTCCAGGGGAGTCCTCTGCAGTCGATTCGGAAGGTGACAGAGGTCTTGGGATTGGTACCAATGTAGCGATTTTGTGGACTATTAGCTTCGGCTTTAAGTGCGTAGTAGGGCGCAAGTCTTGAATCCACTTGCCGAGCCGTTCGACAGTCGCAGAAGTCAGAACTCATATATCAATTTGCAATCGTTTTTTTTAGATAGAAAGTCGACAAGTGTGCCCAAATGAATTTTCAAAAATAAGATGTATGGCCAAAATCGACAATACAATCAATTATAATGTCAGAGAGTCGCTTCAGTACTTGCCGAATTGTCACAAAAATCGCACAAAAAGATCAAACGCCGATCAAGAAGAGCCCACAGCAACGATGGCGCCGCTCACGCTCTTCCAGAGGAACCCGCGCAACGTGCGGTGCGTCCATCGCTATTACAACCAATGACTCCATCTGCGCTCGTAGCGCTGGTGTCTATTGTGCGGCTCATAGGCTGCGCTACGCTGGACTCGCGTCTTCGCTCGTGGCCACCCGTTCGGAGCTGTTCGTAAAACGTCTGGACGTGGGCTGACAGTGTTGTTGTTGTATGTGTGTAATGTGTATATGCGTTACTGTATTAGCATTGCATCGTGGGTGCTGGCGGTCGCCGCGTTCACCGCGTGGTACCAATATGACAAGAAGAAGGAGCGCGAGTTCAGCGCCTCGGAGCTGCAGACGTGGAACCAGGAGGTGCTGCGCAAGCACCCGAGTCGCTCGCTCAAGAACGCACAGAGCAGCGCCAGCAGCAGCAGCAGCACCACCACTAGCCCTGAATAAGCCGTGTCAATGGATGCTGAGCGTTGCGTGTGGCAGCTGAGGGCAGCTCCTGTGCACGAAAACAGCTGCGCATCAAAGGCAATAAATACAGCATGTACGAAACAATCGTGGAGCTACAATTGCAATTTTTATAGTCTTGAAGATGTATGATAACGAAGGTTGGTCTGTACGTATTCGGTGCGTGGCTGCGACGTGCTACGGCTGCTGCCTCGTGTGTATTCCTCGTCACTGGCGGCGCATCGCTTCCAATGAAATCTTTCTCAGTGCTGCTTGTGGCTCCGGTCCCCTTCTCGCGTGGCGGTGCCGGTCGTGGGGTGAATCGGATCGCCGATAAAGTCCTCCGCTGGAGATTTGCGCGTGTCACGGCGTGCCGCGAGGTACCACGCGACCAAGCCGATGCCGCCCGCGAGCAGCCCCGCGCGTCTGTCAAGATGCCATATCAGCATAGTAAAAAGTTAGGACTATAAAGTCCTGGCCTCAGCAGCAGCGCGGTAGAAAACACGCACGATGCTTGCTTGTATGTCATGCCAGAGGCGGTGTTGGCAGTGTTGCTCGGGTTCTCGAACGGCCGCATGGTGGGAGCTGCTGAGAGCTGAGAGCTGAGTGAGGGACGTGGAGACTTGCTGGTCTTCGAAGCAACTTGGAGAGTTGTAGAGTGACGAAGGAGGCCTTGTACGGCCTGCAAGATGCCACCGTTGGGGATGCACACCTGGGACTGGACACTCGTGAGACGTGCTTCGCCATCAGCCATCAAAGTAGTGACCAGTAGACCGCAGATCTTAACGGTGTCATGTCGAGAGCTCCAAAATGGAATGTTTCATACAAAGCGCAGGTCAAGTCGGCAACCAATGGGAACGGCCTACCCTGCGACCGCTAATGTAACCAACCAAAAGCAAAAGCTATGCAAGCTAGCAACCACGATGCTCATTTCCTCATTTGTCGAGTCGAAGGCGCATCCCCATCAACCAAAGTGCTTCTTCGCCAGCCAATCAGCCAGCCATTCGCCACCACCACCGACTGCGCATTCTCCTCACGAACGCCAGCCAGCCATGAAGACCTTTGCGAGCACGCGTGACCCAGTCCAGGGCATCAACTACAAGTATGTACCTCTTTTTTATTTGGAAATTGTCGGAGGTCAAAAACCAATTTCATGGGGGAATGAATCTCATTTTTGTTGTATAAAATTGTCGAATCGATCAACTCACTAACTCTAGGCGCGGAGCGTTGATCGCCGGCGGCCTCGCCATCGCCGCGTACTACATCGCTGAGCGCCGCAACCACCGCATGCCGCCGAACGAGAATATTACGGAGAAGACGCTGCGTCCCGAGACCGGTACCACCATGCAGGTGGGCACGAACCGCGAGCAGCAGCAGATGCGGACGCCGCCGCCGTCCAAGATGACGAGCCAGACCGACAAGGGCCGCCAGTAAGTCGCCCCACAAGTCAGCTCAGCACTACAGAGCGAGTGAGCCTTGCGCCTTGGGAATGTTGTTGAAAGAAGGGACTACGGACGGAATCGCTGCTGGGCCAGCCGACAGAGTTGGACTGAATTGTTTTTTTCTTCTTTTAAATTTCAATACGAATTATCTGTTGTTGTTGTAAGTGAGGTATATGGGATGCTGCTTAGATGGCTAAGTGATCTACCTATATCCGTAATAAAGGACAGACAGGCTACTCGAAGACAATATAGGTGCATCTGGCGCTTGCAGCCGCTATTGCGGCTGAGCGCACAAGTTCCATCCTGCTGTTAATCCGGTTCTCAGTCGTGATGATTTTGTTGCCAGAAGGCAATGTCGTTGTCGAGGTGCTGAGCAACCTCGGCTAATTGTGGGTGTAACGACGGGAAGAGTCCTTGGGCACTCGTAGCGCGGTCCATAGCCTGGTTCGCCAATGAGTCGGCCATCTTATTGTGGGCTCGGTAGTGATGGGTCCACTCCCGAACCCTGATCGTGTGTGGAGAGAGGCTGGAGTACAAATTATCTTTTGTGTAATATAACCCCAGTGTCCGGTTTGCTGTCGGTATCCCAGCGTAAGCGAATTCTCTTTCTTTCTCATGCGACAGGTGCCTGCCCGCCATTCAGACTCACAACGGCGGCATCTCGACTCAGTCGGCAAGCGTCTTCAGTATTTCAAACGCCATTCAAGTCACAAGTCAACCATTCATCACCACCACCGCCACCGCCTGCGCATTCTCCTCACGAACGCCGCCATGAAGCCCTTCGAGAACCCGCGCGACCCGATCCCAGGCATGAACTACAAGTACGTACCTTTGAAAGAATCCTTCTATTAATTTGCACAACAACAAAAACAATTCATCACGACATTGTCGAGGACGACGAGCAGCGAGCCCATGAAGTTTGTAACCTCACTCTCGTGCTGTGGCGTTGACCAACAGACGCGCAGCGTTGATCGCCGGCGGCCTCGCCGTCGCCGCGTGGTACATCGCCGAGCGCCGCAACCACCGCATGCCGCCGAATGAGAACATAACGGAGAAGACGCTGCGTCCCGAGACCGGCACGACCATGCAGGTGGGCACGAACCGCGAGCAGCAGCAGCACCGGACCCCACCGCCATCCAAGAAGACGAGCCAGACCGACAAGGGCAGCCAGTAGACAGCCTGTATGCTGCACGATCCCAGGATCTTGGGATGTGTCGCTCGTCCACACTTTTTACTCCCCAAAAATCCCAATTTACCACTCAGTTGACGAAAGTCGATTTGTGGCAACGTTTCATAACAACTTGTCCCCAGTATGCTTTGCCGCCAAATGCAACAGATTTTCAATATCCCAAAAAAAGTTGCAACCCAAATAATTGCGTGAATTGCCCAAATTTTGGCTTTGCAACAAGTGGTTTATACCACGGGTTGGGCTAAATTTGAAGCTGAGAGCAGACCCGAGTCTCTTTGATGGGATACTGGCACGGACTGAGAGGTCGGTCACTTCAGGAAAAATGTCTTGTCTACCATAATATGGTACAATATATTACATTATTAAAATATATACCCTAAAATGCATGTCAAAGGCTACCCCAATGTACACACGGTACTATCAAACCCTTTCAGAAATGATAGTGTCGCCTTTGACATGCATTTTAGGGTATTGATAATCATACCAATCAAATATATCCGAGCTTGATCACTTCAGATCTCTCTCTCTCAACTCGAGGGCTCCGTACTGCAAACCTTATCGCAACATTGAAGGTACTGAGCGACAGACCTCTGATATCCTTTCGAGCTCCTTTGAAGAACTTGATTTTACAAACTGATATCGATTTCAATTATCGGTATTAAGTGTACTCTTTGAGAGTAGACATCCAGTACAGTACCTAGATGTAGATACTAAGTAGCTCCTGAGCTGCTGAGACTTGAATTTTGTAGAGCCATTTCCAGGGTTCGTTCTGTCCTTACTTGGTGATGACAAAGTCGTCGATGA